>PVKY010003036.1:0-23064 GCA_004027775.1 Bradypus variegatus | reverse complement strand
TTCCCTGCTCCAGGACGACTTGCGGGGCTCTGGGCTATGGGCACGGCCCTGGGCAGGAGTTTATCCAGCCCTCCAGGGAGCCAGCTGCTAGCCACGGGGTTTCTTTCTGCTTCTGGCTCTCCCCTCCGTTCCCCCAGCCCTGAGGGCATTTGCAGCAGGCTGTCTCCAGGCCAGACACTGAGAGGCCAGCCCAGCCCCCTCTTGCTGTGCTTACTGCATGGTTCCCACTATCTCAACTGCAGCTGCTCCTGGGTTTTTCTCTTTTTTTTTTAAAGTGCCAGTCGGTCTCTAAATGCCAAGCCCTGGCTTCCCCACAATGCCATGTGACTGCAGGTCTTCCAGCCAGCTTACTCACTCATTTCAGAATGCAGACTCCCAGTTTCACCAAGTAGACGGCCCCTGTGGTACTAGGAGACCTCGTCCAGCTGGCGCATCACTGTAACTGGTATTCTGGGTCACCTTCTGGTTTTTATTTAGTGTTTTTCATGGAGCTGTTTTTTTGCACTGTCTCACCTAGCCGCCATCTTAGTTTCTGACCTCACAGAATTTCAATAACTTGCCTGTGCTGGTTTGGATGTATTATGCCCCCCAAAAAGACATTCTTTAATGCAATATTGTGGGGACAGATTTATTAGTCTTTTGATTAGGGTGGAATCTTTTGATTGCGTGATTCCATGGCAATGTGCTTAACCCATCTGTGGGTGATACTTTTGATTGGATTATTTCCATGGAGCTGTGGCCCCACCCATTCAGGGTGGGTCTTGCTTAGTTCACTGAAGTATTTAAGAGAGAAGCTAAAAGACAACACAGGTCTAGATGTTTGCTGATGCTTAGAGATGCTTGGAGATTGAAACAGAAGGACGTTTGGAGATGCTAAGCTAAGAGATGAGGCCCAGAGTTTGCCCTGGAGAAGCTAAGAGAGGACTCCCAAATGCTTAGAGAGAAAGCCACTGGAATGAAAGCAACACACCCTGGAGCAAAGGACCAGCAGACACCAGACGCATGACTTCCTATCTAATAGATGTGTTCCGGATGCCATCGGCCGTTCTTCAGTGAAGGTATCCTCTTGCTGATGCCTTAGTTTGGACACTTTTATGGCCTTAGGACTGTAAATTTATAACCAAATAAACCCGCTTTATAAAAGCTGATCCATTTCTGGTGTTTTCAGAACGGCAGCATTAGCAAACCAGAACATTGCCCAAGGTTAAACAGCTACAAAGTGGTGAAGCAAGGATTCAAACTCCTGTTCTCTTGGCTCGGCAGCTCTTTCACAGCTCACCGCGCTCGGGTCCAAGCCTCCCTTCTCTCACCCTGGTCAGCTCATACACTTACAGACCCGTGCTAAGTACACACCAACGTAAAATGTTACATGTGGTTTGTTATTTTATATCCAGGAGCATGGTCCACAGCCTTCATTACATAAAGCAGCTGTGTGTATACTTGGGGTCTAAGGGCTATTTAGTGGTCAGCTCAATGGGTATTTTGTTTCAAGCATCAGATTTCTTTTTTTCCCTTTCCATACTTCTGTTGAAACCTAAGCAGAGGAATGGAGCCTTGCACAGCTTGTGCTAAAGTGAAAGGCAAGTCTCCTAAATGACAATCATCCCACTGTCCTAATTAGATTAGGAGATACATTCTGAGGAATTACCATATGCAGTATGAATGTGCTCCCCAGTGATGGTGTGTCTGCACGTGTGTGTGTTCAGAAACCATGCTCAGTCTGGCCCATGCTACCTGTGCTACCTTCCCATTTGTGTCTTGAAGGAAGCAATAGTGGAGTGAACTAGACAGTGTAGGCCTTTTAGTTATCAGCTGTGTGACTTGAATAAGACATGTCTCCCCTCTGAGATTCACTTCACTCATCTTTAAAACGGATAAAAATATCTGCCTCACAGCACTGCTGAGATCATTTAGATAAAGGGTCTGACACAGAGTTGGTCTACAAGAATCCTCAACTTCCTTTCCTCTTTTGCTTGCTCACCACCAAGTCCCCCACTCTATGCTTCTGAAGGCCCCCCTCTGCAGCCCACTCTCTCCATATCATCCCTCTTCTCCATCCAGAATGTTCTAACCCCTCTCCACCCCTGCCCTTTCACTCTCATCACTCCCTTTACCTGGATGCAAGCATGGAGCTGTCCTTCCATCTATTTCAATCCTACTTTTCCTTCACAGCCCAATTCAAATCTCCCCTCCTCCAGAAAGATATCCCAGACCCTTCAACTCTCACTGATTTTTCCTGTGCTTTTGCAATAGTGTATCACTCACCTGGCACTTCAATGCATTGCCTTAGTCTTTTAACTAGTGATCTGCATATTTTTTGGTCTTGTTCAAAAAGTACATGCAGCCAGAGTACAGAACTACTTTTCCTTCATGCCTAACACACCACAGCACACGTGGGGCTCAACAGATATATGTGAGTTACCAGTGAATGCATGTCATTGTTGATTTATCTCTGAAAGCTGCACACTTCAGGGTGTGCACACATCGCATCTGGAACCTGACATGTTAGCCACCCTCAACCATCACCCACAATTGATTCAGAACTAGATAGGCAAATTGTCTTCTCTGATAGGCAAATTGTCTCCTCTGAACTGCAGGATGAAGGGCTTTCCAAGATCATGCATGTCCCTTCCTGTTGCATTTTTGTTTCTGACCTCCTTATAGTCCCCTGCATTCTAGCAAATGTGCCAAACACTTACACTTCCCTGCCTTTACACATGCTGTTCCCTCTGCCTCAAATGGTCTGTCTTTCCTTATGCCCCTGTCTAACTCCTACTCTCCTTAAAGATCCCATGCAAACACCATCTTCTTGGCAAATACCTTTGCTGATCTCTCTCCTAAGCCTTTCCCCTCCCTCCCAGTTGGTCCTTCCCCTGCCCCCTCTGTTTATTTCCCAAAGCACCCTGTTTGTTTACATCTCTGACCCTCTTACTGGATTGCAGCTTTTGAGGACAAAACCCTAGACTAATTCCTCTGTGTCCCCTCCACTCCCCAAACTGGGTGGAACCATAGTATGGATTTTGGGTTTTTGTTTGTCTGTTTGTTCTTAATGAATGCCATCTTGCAAAGCAACTCCAATCTTTTATTGCACTTCCATGATTGTGTGTGCATTTCCCCACTCCCATAAGGGAGTGCCCTTTTCTGAATCATCTCAGTGTCTGCAATTTTTCTGATTTTTTCCACCACTTTAAACTGTCTCAGGCACTGCTGACCTCTGCATAGTCCTGCAATCTGTCCCTCACCCCCACCCCTACCCCTAAGGCAATCATTAAGGATTAACTTCCTACCAACTAAGACGGGTGTGGAGAAGAGAGCCTGGAGGTGTGTGTGTTGGGGTGGGAGCGGAGTAGGCTGGGATGGGAGTACAGAGCTTGGAAGTCAAGCCAAGCCAACATCATTTGAAAATACTTGAGAGGGCAGCCCGCAGGCCCAGAGCAAAGCTCCTGCTAGGGTTTGGGCCGGAGCAGGGGAGCCCCTCATCTCTCTCCCTGTGAAATGCACTTCAGCAGGAACTGGAGCTCCTGGCTCTGCTCAGGAGGCAGACATTGTTGGTTTAGTTACGCTACAAGGCTTCTGCTCCTGCCCCGGCTGTAAGAGCCTACAGATTCCTGGTACCCATCTGATTGAACAACTTAATTAAAATGCAATAAAACGAAAGTGGGCCGGATGTGCCCTGGGGGAGACGAGGCTAGAGTCTGAGTCTACCACCTCTCTGCTGAACCCTGTGCCATTTCCTGTCCTGTCTATAGGCTCCCCAGCAAGCTGCAGCCATAGAACTCAGAACTCTGGTGTCAGGTACAAAGGGCCCTTAAAGATGACCTGCTCCAAGAGCTTGTTCATACTGATGATGGGGAAAATGAGGTCCAGAGAGGGCAACTGGACTGCCCAAAGCTACTCAGTGACAAGTGAGCAGAAGCAGAAAGATTCTCTAAGACTTATCAACCAGGACTTCTCTCACTGTACCAGGTGGGAGACGAAATTGTTCAAAAACACTAAGACCCTTGTTCTTAAGGCACACTCTCTCCTGGGGCCCCAAACCTGGTTGTTCTTTGTTCTTTTTTTTTCTAGAGAGGAAGGGAAGGGAAGAACAGCATTATTGAGATTTAATTCACATACCACACAATTCACCCATTCAGAGTGTACAATTCAGTGGTTTTTAGTACAGTCACAGGGTTGTGCAACCATCACCAGTGAATTTTAGAACATCTTCATAACTCCAAAAAGAAATTCCACACCCTTTAGCTATCAGCCCCTAAACTCCCCATTGCCCTCAGTCCTGGGCACCAACTAATCTACTTTCTGTCACTATGGATTTGCCAATTCTGGATATTTTATAGATTTCACTTAGCACACTATTTTCAAGGTACATCCATGCTGCAACATGTATCAGACTTCATTCCTTTTTACAGTCAAATAATATTCTGTTGTTTGGATATACCACATTTTGTGGATCCATTCATAAGTTGGTAAACATTTGGGTTTTTTCCACCTTTTGGCTATTGTAAATAATGCTGCTATGAACATTCATGTACAAGCTTTTGCATGGCTGCCTGATCTCAAGTCTCCTGAACATAACTTGGAAGTGGAAGAACCTGTTTGTTCTTGCATCTCGTTAACAATATCAGTAACAATATCAGTGAAAGCCCAAAGCACTATCCCTCACATTGTGAGGAGATCAGGAAGCTGGCTGGAAAAAATGGCACAGAGAGATGAACTGCTCCGTCCTTGGTCACACAGCCTAAGGGTAGAGCCATGGAGGAGGAAGTCATCATAGCTGCAACCATGACACTTAGCCTATGGAACTTTTATAACTTTAGGGAGAAAGATATCACGGAAATTTTCTGAGAACTATAGGGGGAATATTGTTAAAAATCACACACACATATTCACTTTAATTGATCTGGATCACTTTTTAAATTGATCAAGCCCTTTCTTGCCTGCCATCTGACTTTCGTCTTCCAGTTCCCTGATGAAGATGATCATACTCCCTCTCTTTCCCACTTACCAAGTGGTTAAGGGTGGCTCTGTAGGGAGTTTTGGAGCGTCAGGAAGTAGAGGCTCTTTAAAGGGCTCTTCTTTTGCACTGCAGCAGCTCTCAGAGCTCTGTGTGTGGAAACACAGAGGTTACACTATTACCTTATACCATCCGGGCACCCCGGGCTGCTCTGCCACCAAGTGCATGTCTGAGTAAAAGGCTGAATGGCTCTAGACACATAGTAAGCTGAACCATATGAAATTGCCAACATTCATTTGGGTTTAACCTACAAAAATGGCAATTTCATGTGGATCATGTGGTTCAACCCGCAAGTCTCTGGGGTCCCTCTCCTTCTCTCTTCTTGTGTTCCTCCCAAAGCCCAGATCTTGTGCCTGGGGAAGCCTTTCTTCCCCTCCAGGCCAGCTGGTCTTCCTCATTTGCCCTCCTAGAGCAGCCAGTCTCCAGCTATTCAACCTGGTGCCCAAAGGCTTGAATGAAAGTAGTGGAAAGTGCACCAGCTGGGGGCCAGGAGACCTCAAGTGAGACTCTGGCTGTCCACTCACTGGCCCCCCTGCCTCCAACTCACCCCCTCCAATCCATCCCTGTAAGCACAGATCTGATCCAGCCATCCCTCTAATTCAAAACTTGCAATGACTCCCATCACCTACTTGCTCAAAGTATAAGTTCCCCAGCCTAGCCAGAAGACACAGCTTCAGTTCCTGTCACTTGCTTTTTGCTCCACCCATGCCTGTTTGCAGTCCCGAGGGCACTTGTGCTCTCACCTCTGTGCCTTGGCACATGCTATTCCTCCACCTGGAAAATGTCATGTGCCTCCTTCAATCTGTTACCTCTGGCTTATCTTTTAAGGCCTCTTCCCAAAAGCCTTCCCTGGGCCTCCAGGCTGTGTTAGGAGTCCTTCTCTGTTCCCATTTCCTTGTTCTTCTGTCTTTCTTGGCACTCACCATCTTCTACTTTAATTGCTTTACAGCATGTGTTTCTGTCTTTCTCCCTCTTCAGTCTGTTGGTTCCTGACAATTTCACCTGATTCATCCTTTAGTTTCTGATGCCAGGGGAGTGAACACTCATTTAATAAATAAGCCGTGGTGCCCATGACTCAGTTTCCCCATTTGCTGGAAATGGCCCAGAAGCTGAGACTTGGTCTATGGCCTTCTCTAAGCCTCATTTGTCCCACAGAAATGGAATGAGGTGGAAATAGATTATTTCAAGGGACTTGCAGATCCTATGATCTAAAAATCTATGACATTTGTCCTTACTGGTTCCAGGCCACTCACAGGGATCTTGTGTGGATCCAGAGTAATAGATGGAAAAGACTTTTTTAAGATAAAAATTTCCAAGAAATTTTGAGCATGATTTTTTCTATTGCCTTTTTTTTTTTAATTCAAGTGGCGTTTGCAAGAGACCTACTAAGCTCATGCCTATGTTAGGCACAGTGTGACAGAGTTGTAAATAACAGCTTTCTTGCATTTCGTGTGAGTGTTGCCTTCCACTCTTGCTCCTCCTGCTGATCTCTCCCGCCAGGACGCCGCGGCTGGTGCGTTGGGCAAGGTTGGTCCACATCCCCAAGTCTGTCGCTGCCAGCCAAGGCCGCGCCCACCGCTAAGCCGGATGAAGTTGGCCGAGCGGGACTTCGGCCCGGGCGCCCTCTGGCGGCCGCGCGCAGAGTCTACCGCCGGGCGAGAAGCCGGCGAGGGGAAGGGGGAGAGATGGGGGAGGAGGAGGCGCGGGCAGGGGAAGAGAGGAAAAAGTTGCGCTGGGAAGTTTGGAAAGTTGGGAAGTGGCTGCTGCGGGCTCTGCCTCCCTCCGCGCGTGTGTGAGGAAGCGGGCAATGAGCGAGAGAGGAGCGATCGAGCGCCTGCCATGCCCATCAAACCCCGCCTCGCCGCGCCTGGGCACAGAGCTCTCTCGGACTCCCTGCGGCCCGGCCCGGCCCGGCCCGGCGCGGCCCGACGCGGCCCTGGTCCCCCGCCCCCCGCGCCGGGTTCTCCCCTCCCCCCGCCCCGGCGGCCCCAACCCCCCGCCCGGCCCGGCTCCGCGCCGCTCTCCCGCCCTCCTCTCTCCCTCCCTCCCGGCCGCGGAGCAGCATGGCGGAGCCCGGGCAGCGGCCGCGCGGCCGCCCGCCGCCCCTCTGAGCCGGGCTCAGGGGCAGCCTGGCGCGCCAGACCCGACCCCCGCCCCGCCGCGCCCTCTGCCGCACTTGTCCCACTGCGCGCCCCCTGGAGTGCCGCGCACCCCTGGGACCCTTGCGCGCCCTGGGTCCCCAGTATAGTCCCAGGACCCCGCGCACCCCGGTATCTCGGTACTACCTCAGGAATCCCGCGCGCCCCAGGACCCTGACGCAGCTCTGGGGATCCCGCGCACGCCAGGACCCCCGCGTGCTTTCAGAGCCGGGCCAACGGGGCTGCGTGCCTTGGTGAGGGGTCCCCGCCCCAGAGGGTCCCCCTTTTCCAACAGACGGAGCCCCGCCCCAGAGGGACCCCCAGGTCCTGCAGGGACATCCAGCCACGCCCCGGAGGGCTCCCAGCATCCCGCTGCTAGAGCCCCGCGCTCCAGTGTTAACTCCGTGCCCAGCCGGGGGCTCCCCGCCCCGCTGAGGGGACGCCGCCCAGGAGGGTTCCCCGCGCCCCGCGGGTCCCGGCAGGATGCACGCCGCCCTGGCGGGGCCGCTGCTCGCCGCGCTCCTCGCCACCGCCCGCGCCCGCCCGCAGCCCCCGGACGGAGGACAGTGCCGGCCGCCCGGATCGGTGAGCGAGCGCCCGCCCGGCCACTCTCCCGCCCTCCCGGCCACTCCAGCCCCGTGGGGAGGATAATTCGGGTCCCACCTTCCTCACCCACCGCAGCCCACCCTCGCCACCTCTGCCTGCTGGACGCCGCCTCGGGCGCCCTTCCCTCGCTTCTGCCTGCTCGGGCTTCAGCTCCGTCCCGGCGAGCCCAGATTGGGGCGCTCCCCCTCTCCGGTTCCCTTTCCACACGCCATCGCTCTCGGGCTCTCTCCCCTCTTGACTTTCGGTCCTTGTGGACGTTTCGCTCAGTGCCCCTTTTGACTCTCTTTCTGAATTTTATCCTGTCAGCTTTACCTTTCTGGTCTCTGCCCAGTTTCTACTCTTTCTACCATTCCGTGCCCTTCTCTGACTTGTGTCAAACC
Organism: Bradypus variegatus; assembly: GCA_004027775.1. Taxonomy (NCBI): domain Eukaryota; kingdom Metazoa; phylum Chordata; class Mammalia; order Pilosa; family Bradypodidae; genus Bradypus; species Bradypus variegatus. Next base: position 14,926 of record PVKY010003036.1, on the reverse strand, counting down.
CTCCCTCCCTCTCTTTCTCTCTCCGTGTCGCTCATTCTGTCTCGTTCTCGCTCTCACTCTCGCTCTTTCTCTCTCTCGTTCACACACTCTGCCCCCCTGCCAGGCTTCCCTCTCTCTCCCTGCCCTCCAAAGCTGACATTAGGCAGACTTTCCCCTTGGTTCCCACTTCTTTCTCCCCCTCCAGTCCAGGTCCCAGCACCCATTCTCCCAAGTGTCCTTATTTTGTGAAAAGCGGGAAGATTCCAGAGGAGAGGAAAAGGAAGGGCCAGGACATGCTGGCCTAATATTCCTTGGGGGCCGAGTAATCATTTTCCTTCCCCAAACAAGGAAACCCTGGATGCCTCCGGTATCCCTCCCTCAAAGTGTAACTCTGGACTGGAGGCCAGAAGACAGGTAAAGGACTTCAGGGTCCTCGGGAGCTGCCCCTGAACAGGGAGTTGGTTGACCTTGGGCAAGATGCACCTCCTGCCTCCTGCCTTGTGCCTGGACCGGGAGCCAGCCGGTTGGGTGCCGGGGGGCACAGAGCTAGCCTGTCTTCAGTATGCTGGGATTTTACAATTTTGGGGTTGTTAGTTGAATAAGGGCCTGTTCCATGAACCCATCCCAACACATACTTTTTATTTGTGCTGGAATCAAGCAGAAAAACGTTACAAATTGATCAAAAGCCTTCAAGTGGTCAGTCAGCAGGCAGTCCAGAGAATTTTCTGGCCCATAGCTGGATCTGGAGAAATGACCCCTGTCTCCATGTCCTTCCTTCACTTCCCACCCCTACCCCCACCACGCGTAGTCAGAGCTTAAGTCATAGAAAATGAGAGAGAATTGGGAGTGGAGATCCAATACACCTTTTAGAGGAAGAACCTGGAGAACACCCAGAATATGCACATTGCTTGGGGCTAATTCTCTGGAATCTTCTGTTCCCAAACCCAGGCCTGAGAATATGCTTGGCCTTGCAGGTTTTAAAGCATTTTCTCTTCTGTAGTCACAGCTGGTGCAGCAGAGTAGTGACACCCCAGACCTGCCCTCTAAAAAGAAAAAGGTATCCACCCTGATGAATTAGAAGTAGCTGTTTAAATAGGTGTGCTATTTTTAATAGGTGTTCTACTTTCAAAGTGCTCTTGGCATGTATCTTCTAATGGCTGGATTTAAAAGTTATATGACTTCCTCCCTTTTTGCCAGCACAGAACTCTTGGTCCCCTCTCCCCACCCTCCACATGAAACACTGTCGATGGAGGTTTGGTTTGACTGTGAGTGAATGTTCTCAAGGAGTCATGGAAGTCCTTGGCACTAACAGCAAAATCTAATCATAGCGATAGCTTCTCCTCATTGCCGATTTCCTCTGTGCCTAGTCCTGTGCTTAGGACTTCATATATATATATATTATCTTTTAATCCTTACAACTACCCTTGAGGAAGCTGCTCACACCCATTTTACAGATGAGGAAACTGAGTCAGTGGGAAGTGAAATGAATTGCTCAAGATCACACAGCCAAGACAGGACAAAGTCAGGATTCGAATGTGGGTCTTTCAGATGCCAAAGCCCTTGCGTTTACCAAGTGTAGGTCTAGGCCTTCCATCCCTGCCTCCCTCTGCCACCCCATTCTGCCAATCCTGGCTCTCCTCTGCTGCCTTCAGTCTCACTGTCTTCCCTCCTCTGCCCCTGCAGCAGAGGGACCTCAACTCTTTCCTATGGACTATTCGGCGTGACCCTCCAGCCTACCTGTTTGGCACCATCCACGTCCCGTACACCCGTGTCTGGGACTTCATTCCGGACAACTCTAAGGCGGCCTTCCAGGCCAGCGCCCACGTCTATTTTGAGCTGGACTTGACGGACCCATACACCATCTCGGCGCTGGCCAGCTGCCAGCTGCTGCCTCACGGGGAGAACCTGCAGGACGTGCTGCCCCGCGAGCTGTACTGGCGCCTGAAGCGCCACCTGGACTACGTGAAGCTGATGATGCCCTCGTGGATGACGCCCGCTCAGCGGGGCAAGGGGCTGTACGCCGACTACCTATTCAATGCCATCGCGGGCAACTGGGAGCGCAAGAGGCCCGTGTGGGTGATGCTCATGGTGAACTCACTGACGGAGACGGACGTGCGCTCCCGCGGCGTGCCCGTGCTCGACCTCTACCTGGCCCAGCAGGCTGAGAAGATGAAGAAGAGCACAGGGGCCGTGGAGCGGGTGGAAGAGCAGTGTCATCCCCTCAACGGGCTCAACTTCTCCCAGGTAGGCCTGCGGCACCCTCGCCCCCAAAGCTGGGTGACCCCTGTGCGCCTCTGTCCTCTTTGATCGATCGTCTTCCACCTCAGGCAGCCAGAGCCGAGTCCTTCCCCCACGGGGAGGAGGTTATCTCGGCATAGGGCAGTTCTCTGGCTGGTTTTTTTTTTTGGTGACATGAGGGGAAATTGGTGTGTCCCAGAATTTGGGGTAAGACTTTGGATGTTGGCTTCTATTTCAGTGGTGTTACCTGTTGGGAGAAATACCCTCTCCACCTGCTGTGCTTGCCTGAGCAGAAAGAATTTCCCTCTGAGCATCAGAGTGATCAAAAACAAAAAAGAGGGAGTTGCTGGTTGGTGTTAGGTTTTCCCGAGGTCCCCGGTGTCTCGGGAGCAGGAGGCCATCTTCGAGACTGTTATGTGGGCACATTCAGGCAGCAGTGTGGACGACGGTAGCAGAGAGGAAGGCATGGCACTTGGGGCTGGGGGTTGCTGGGGGGTGGGGGAGTCTGGAGTCTCTGTAGTCCTAGTTTGCTGGTGGAGATTTAGCACAGCCGAATTCCCTGGGCCTTTTCAAAAAGCTCCAGGCCACTCTCGGACTCCTCCCTAGGCTGGGAGAAAGTTAGCAAACATAATTTGGGGCTAATAATTCCAGAGAAATGCGTTCGCTTCAAGGTTGACAGTTCTGATTTCTGAACCTCAGGAGTGGGGCAAGGAGAAGGGAGGGGCTTAGGAGGTTTAAAGTCTCTGGCTGTCAGAGATCTGATCCAGAAAAATGCCATTAAAAGCCGGGTCTCCCTGGGCAGAGGTCACTTGCAACTCACTGGCCCCAAACTCAACTCTGAGGCCCTGGGAACAATGAGTTCACATCTGTGCCTTAAGAACAAGGCTGTCAATCCTGGGATGGGGGCTCTAAGTCAGGGCTGATGGGACTTGGGCTTCCCCCTGCATCGCCAGAGATGTGCTCCCCCATAACAGAGACAGCCCCGTAAATTGGCCGGGCCAGAAACTCCACCCCTGGGGACCAGACCTGCTTGCTGCTCCTGAAATGTTGCAAGCTTTTCACCAGGGAAACAGCAGCCGAAACTGATCCCCCTTCGGAGATCTCTGGCCTTTGTTTTTCCAGGGGAAATGCAATATTGTCCCGGGGGAGGTAAGAAGCAAGATTGATTTGCCGGCCAAATGAAAGGCTGGTTTGTTGGTCCTCCTGCTGGCTGCCCCATAATCGTGGAGTCCTTACCCAGAGGGCCCTGGTGGCAGGAATATTGGGGCAGTTAGTCACGCCCCGCGGGGTTCTGACGATGCCTGACTCCTCCACGGGGGAAAATCCTGTGTATTCTCTGGCCCAGCACTGATTCTTCTGAACATACCGGCTTTCTCCCTCTGAAGTGACTTTTCCCTTGCCAGCTTTGGGAGCTGATATTATCTGTGTGTGTCTGTGTGTGTGTGTGTGTGTGTGTGTGTGTGTGTGTAGGGGTGAGGGGCAGTGCTCCCGCCCATCTCATTTTGGAGGAAGGTTTGTGGGAGGCCTCTCTGTTCAGATGTCTTCTTTAGGTTCGGGAGGTGGGGAATCCACCGCCACTCTCAAGGCTCTCTTTGTAGCACAAAGGAATCCCACTAGGTTGAAGGGAGCACACGAACCCTCTGGTTGAACGGTCCCTGGCTTTAATCTGTCTCCGTTAAAACAACAAAACTATCTTTCTTCAGGGCCTGGAAACACTGCTGTGCAACCAAATGACGGCTTTGGTAGGTTGAAAACATTTGCTGGAAAGTGTGTGAGGCTATGTTTTCGGAAAAGTTCCTGAGAGCCATTCATCGGCCGGCAAGGAGCCGGCTGACAGTCTCCGAGGCCCATGTGTGAAGATCAAACGGACTCAAATCTCTGGTGTGCAAAACGTGCCTACCCCGCCACCAGCCTGGGCCCTCTCTTAACATTGTTCTTGGGCCAGCTCCTCAAAAGACTGCGGAAAGCAAGTCCCAAACAAAAGAAAATAGGACTAATCTACACACCCTTCACCACCTGCCAGAGTGTCTGACCGTGGCAATTTGTCCTGTTATCATTTTGGAGTGAGGTGATGAAATCTCCCTTCCGTCCCCTTGGGCAGCCCTGGGTTAACTGGGAAGGGTGGGATTCTGGAGTACGAATGGATGGTATCGTTAGGGATCCCAAAACCCAAAGTCAGAAATGCAACAGCTTTCCCAGTCAAATTGTGTGTGCGCGTGCACAGTTTGATATGAACATCTGTGATGCATTATTGTACCGAAATATCTGTTAAGTGCATCAGATTTTTATTTTTTCTTTCCTCTCGCCATTACTGTTATTGCAAAATATTTAGGGTGGGGGGTGAGAGAGAAAGGCGGGAAAAAGAAGCCTTAAAAGAGTGACTTTTTGTTAAGGCCTAGGATTTTAGTTTTAATTTAACTTTAGGGTTTTTTAAGTTTTTATATTTTTGCTGGGCAGTAATACTGTATTTTTCCTTGTAAAGCAGAGAAAGAAAGCTTAAGTTTTGGGACTCCATGGGCTGGAGGAACTGCTAGAGCTGAACAGGTTTCTTGCACAGTTTGGATGATTGGGCTTGCTGGTAGGTTTTGGTCTGTAATTTTAAAGTAAACTGAGGGTTCTGGAGCCAACATCACTTTGAGTTTGCCGTGTGACCTTGGGCAAGTCAGTTCCCCTCGCTGGGCCTTGTCTTCCCTGTCTGTGAAATGAAACACCAAGATTAGGTAATCTTTCAAGCCTCTTCCAGTCCTGACATTCCATAGCAGACTTATAATGAATTCCACGTGCCAGGCACCCTACAGGAGGCTTCACGTGCTTTTTCATGTCATTGAATTCTCGCAACAACCCCATGGCTTTATAAGGTGGCCACTTGGAAAGGTTGAATGACTTCCCCAAGGTCACACAGCTAATAAGGAACAGAGCCAGCCGGCCTGGCGCTGGGTGAAGGATGTGCTCTTCTTCCTGTTGCCCCACGCTCTCTCCCCAGACTTCTCCTGTCTAGGTATTTGCTATCCTCCTGCCAGTTGTTCTTTTGTCCTTGCTTCCATTTCTTTCTCCCCTTTAAGACGTGAGGCCTTTCAAATTTACTTCTTGAAGAATTTTCACTTATAGAGAAATTATTTTCTTTGGCTGTGGAGGCTGGGGTGGAGATGGTGAGGGCAGGGCCTCTGAAGATTTTCCTGATGTGTTGTAGAGAGCTCAGCCTCTCCTATCTGGGAAGTAGAAGACTTGCTTTTAGGTCTTAGTTCCAGCTCTGGGACTTGTATGTAATGTTGGGCAAGACTTGGTGTTGTCATCTATCAAATGGGGCAGTAGTTACCTGCCTTTCAAAGTTGAGCTCGTTTTGTGAGGGCATAAGAGACTATCTGTGGGAGGTTTCTGAGAGGGTGAAATGGCCACTTAGATGTAGGTCCTATGCTTGGAAAAGAGTCTAGACTGGCTCCTGGGCAGGGGCCAAGGAGAGCCTGCATGGCAAACCCCACCTCTGCCCTGTCGACCTCTTCTCCCAGCAGCCATGTCTATTGTCTGGACAAAGTAAAGCTGGATTAATAGGGTGTGTGGCTGGGAGCAGCCCTGGGTGCCTGACTATGCCTGAGGCTTGAGTCCAGATCTTATGACTCCCATCAGCTTTGTCTGCTGCCTCCAGGGACTGGTACTGGCTGCCACCACCTTGCTGGGTGGATTTAGGAGACTACTTCTCCCTCTTGGGGCCTCAGCTGCACTTCCCCCCACAATGTGGAGGCATTGGGTTAGAAGACCTCTAAGTCATATGGTTCTCTGAGGTATAATAAAACAATGGAGACCCTGCTTTTCTCTTCTTTGCCATCTTTTATAACAAACATGCTGGCACTCACCCATCCACTGTGTGTGGAGTCTGAACAATTGGGCATGGCTGTCCCTGTCCAAATGTCAGGTTTTACCACACCTTCATTAGGGGCAACAGAAGCTGCAAAATCATCATTTATTGAGCTTTGTCTCTGTACGTGGTGCTGCATTGGATCTCTTATGAACATTACCTCCAACCCCTGTAGGGATGCTACAGAGTATATTATCATTTCTATTTTACAGACAATAAATTAAGACTCAAAAAACCTTAAGCCATTTGGCTGTCATTACATGACCAGACCAAGTAGACTCAGGATTCAAACTCAGATTTGTTTGATTGCAAAGCTCATGCTTCTCAGGCATGTGACAGATTAATTGATTTTTGTTTTAAATATTCAGATGGCTTTATCTGGTGAGTAGATTGTGTTTGTAGTGTTGGAATTGGGGGAAGGTTATTGTTTCTTGCTAAAAATAAAAATAAAGAGACAGAGAGAGATGTTATAGAAAAGTGCTGAAATTGATTTTCTCCCTAACTTACCAATTGGATCTGAAGGTGGTTCTAAAATAGAAGTTCCCAAAGACATTCCAAGCACCAGCTGCCTCTCTGGAATGCATCACCAGCCTTCCAAGGGAACCACTGTGAAGCCAGCACAGTCGAGTAAAGAAGGGTCTCCTCGGTTCATAGTCAGAACTCTATTAGATCCTGAGGGGCCAGCATGTATTAAGTGCTCAATAAATATATGGAGCATGAGTGATTTGACCTTCCCTGTTTCCTTTTCACCATTCAGCACTGTTGAATCAATTAATGTAGGAAGAGTGTATAAGCCACAGTGAAGTGCCCCCTCTTTGAACTTTAATAGTCCCTCCACATTCCTACAAGAACAAAAAATACTGAAGTACATGTTCAAATACAAAACAGGCTCTAGTCCTGAGTTCCTTACCGCTTTGCCAGGGACTTTGGGTTAGTCCTTTCCCTCTCTGGACTGAAGTTACCCCCTCTGTCCCATCAAAGACTTGGCTGAGTCAGTTTCCAGAGTCCTCCCAGTTCTGACTTCTTAGGTGCTCATCTTGGCTGTCTTAGGCCATCCTTTCCTGAGCCTGAGTTATCCACAGCTGGGCGGGGCTGGCAGGTTTCTCGTGGACAGGCTGCTGCTGCTGATACCTACTTATCCGGAAGCCCATTTATTCCGGTGGGCGATCCTGCTGCCTCTTGCTGCCAGTCTGCAGAGCAGAGAAAGCTCCAGCCTGTCTCAACACAGTCTCTGGATGCCTGCCCAGCCTTGGTCCTCTCCTCCATCGTGACTCCTCTCGCTCACTTGCTCCCTTACTCATTCAACAAGGGCACCTTACCATGTCAGGCCAGTGCAGGATGCTGAAGCACAGATGTGGGAACGGCAGAGTCCTTGCCTGCACAGACTTCACCACCTCGCCAGCGAGAGTGTGCATTGCTTCTGTGCCCTGTGAAGTAGGTGTTATTAGTCCTGTTTTACAGCTGTGGAAACTGAGGCACAAGGTGTCTCAGGCACATGGTATCTCGTGTGTCCTGATTCCCCACACTTTGTATCGAGACCTCTTCTTTTCTCTTCTTGTTGTGTGCCCCCATCTTTGGAACCTATCTCTAATTTCCTGTCCTCCAAAAGTGGTCTTTCTCAAGTCCCCTAGCCCTCTCTGAGCTCCGTAGAATAGGCGGGCACAGATCTATGTTCCATCGAGTCCACAGCACAGGTCACTAGCATGTGGCCTCCTGCCACATCTAAGGGACCCTCCAGAGAGCTCACCCAAGGCATTTGGGCATCGCAGAGGACCTCAGACCCCGCTGAGCCCTCTTCTCCCCAGAAGTCACCCACAAAGTGAGAGCCCCTGGTCAGTGCTGGGTAACAACACAGAATGGCTTAGTCTTCCCAGTACAGCTCCAGCACCTGGGTGGCAAATAGTTTACCTTTACCCTGTGCTTCTTCAGCCTGCCACACCTGTGTTGTCACCCACCAGAGCCCTGCGGTTGGAAGCTGTTCTTCAGCAAATCTCTGTCGCATTGTGTGAAAGTCCCTCAGGTGACCCTCTAGCATTGACCCCAAGGCATGTGTATATTCAGATTTTTTCTATGCGCAGATGTTTGTTTGAGAAGAGCTATAAGGTCTGCCTGCTGTCTAAGACCTGGGTAAGTCAGACCTTAACATTGAATGTATTATCTGAATGTTGGGGGAAAATACTTAGAAGCAGAAGCATGGGATATCTTAGGCACATCTGTCAAAGGAGAGTGAGGCCATAAAGCTGGTGGTGCCCACGACGTCATGAAATATGATAGTGGCAGAATCAGAAGTGCACAGAATGAAGACTTCTAGACTAATAGAATCTCTGAATCATAAGTCCTGACTCTGAGAGTCAGGGAATCTAAGAATGGTGAAATCTTAGACCATCAGGCTTAGAGACATTTTTGGACCTTCTCATTGTGAAATCCTAGCCTCTTAGCTTTGAAGAATTTTCAGCTCGTGGACATAGACCTCTAAAATCTTAGAGTTGGAAGGGACCAATTCTCAAGAATTCCAAGAAGCCCCATCTGCAAACACGCTGTCTGATCTCCTTCCCCTAGCCAGCCCGCCGATCCCAGGCCAAAGGGAGAAATCCTGACCAGTGAAGCACTTTCTGACAGAGATAAAAGTGGGAGCATGCCTTTGTTAATAGTTCCCATTCGGACATCTCTCAAAGCCAGGAAGAGGTCGCCTGGTAATGCAGCCTTCCTGGGGAGGAAACTGAAGAATGCCGACAGTGCCGCAGCCTGCCAGCCAAAGCTGCTGACGTTCTTTTCCCCTTGAGTTTGCTTCTAAATATTATCCACTTCACTCCCTTTTATCTCCCATCACTGGCTCTCTGTCCGCCCACTTAATCCACAGGCAGTCGGTGGCCCAGCTTTCAGCTTTGCTCAGCGGCTGCCAAACCGTCGCACCGAGCCGCTCGTCGGGCATCCGCAGGCTTTTAAATCCACGCCATATATCCGCTAAAACACACAGCTGTGGCCCCAAGCTTGGAAAAGCTGTTGGTTATGCTGAGTCCCCTCCCTCTCCAGGAATTTCCTCCTTTTCTCTTCCACTTCTGAATCCTGTGAGGTTTGCAGGGCTCAGCTCAAAGTGGCACCTCTTTCAGGAAGTCTTCCTAGAATCCTCCTAGACCTAACCTGCTTGGGAAGACTTGGACCAAAGTCGCCATGTATATTCTTTTCCTCAGTGGAATTTTTTGACATTCTTTCAGCACTTAATATTTTTTACTTTATATTATAATTACTACTTAGGCAGTCTTTTCTTTCCTAATACATCCTGATTCAAAACCTAGCTCATAACGCACTTGCAGTTGATTACAAAATTAGGCTGACTGTGCTCCAATCCTGACATCGGGGTTTTGTGGTATTCTAAGGCTGGGGTGTTGGTAGCTCTGGATGCTAAAAAAGAACTATGACTTGGCCTCTGTGTTCACAGAAACCCCTCACACTTTCCACCTATGACGTGTGGTTGAATTCAGTACTGTTGCTGACCAGGCTAGGACTTTGTAACAGCCACTGGCCCTTATTGGGTTTATCACTATCTATCCTGGTACATTTGTTATTTTCTTTTGCTTATCTGTTACTTGCAAACAAAGGCCTCTTTTATCCGACAGGAGCCTCTCCAGCCTCACCCCATCCACCCACTTTATTTTCATTTTTAAACATTTAATTTTTACCCTTTATTTGCTGCCTTGCTTTCTGGGCTCCAGTGATGCTGAACTGTTTGAATTTTCCCTATTTCCTTCCACATGCAATCCTTGGTCATGCCTCCAAGCATTTGCTAATGCTGTTTCCTCCACCCAAAAGCCCCTTCATGGTTTTTGTCTGGCTAACTCTTCCTCTTCTGAATTGGTAAGGGTCTTCTGGGGCAGCCCACTTTAGAAGCCTGGACTCTTCGAAAAAATGTCACTTTCTAGCAAAACTTTTATCCTTGATCACCAGATTGGACTGTGCCCTGTGGGCTGATGCCACCTGATCATAACTCAGCAGGTGGAATTTAGGTGCAAAAGCTGGGTTTGGAATGTCACAATGTGACTGGCTTTTATCACTGGGTTTGCAAAAGATCAATCGGTGAGTTGTACCTCGCCATCCTGAATGCCTGGGTACCCTCAAAAAGCACAAGGGGGTCATGGAACTAGGCTCATAAAAATCAGGGCCCTGAGGCCATCTCTGGGCGATGGCCTGAAATCTTAGGACATGTGCAGTGTGCCGTTGCGCTTGCTGCTACAATCTGTGTTCCTCCCTGACTGACTGGGTAACGTGGTTTCCTTGGGGGAACCTGCAGGCTTTCATATTAGCACCTGATGACCATCCTTCACCTTGCCACCTCTTTCCCCCCACCTCACCCCTCCCAGGCAGTGCCCTGAGTGCTGAGAGGCTGTCACCTTTTTCCTGATGATTTGGTTTTTTCCTTCCCACTGGATAAGGAAGGGTAGGGGGCAGCATTACAATTTACTTCCCATTTGCTCTTACCTTAGACTATGTTTTCTGCCTAAAGCTTCCTCCCCATTCTCCTCATTTAGGGGAACACCCTGGTATGATTCTACCTTCAAAACCAATAGTTAGTCCTTAAATAAACTTGCACGTCATTGTTCAGAGTCAGCTAAGGAATGCTCTCCACTGGAAGGTCTCCTGGAATTGGTCCAGGGTGGCTCAGTGCTTCCTCACTGCCCAGAATCCGTGCACATATTAGGAAGGTAACTTTGGAGTAGTTACCGAGCTTCTGGGTGCCTCCTTTCTCTATCTGTCAACCTCACGGAAGTGCTGTGAAGACTGTGTGTGAAGTACCGCCGAGTGCCAGACACACAAGGAGCCTTCAGTTAACACTATCTGTAGTTATTGTATTTCCAAACAATCATCATTATACAATTCAAGACATATTTTTTAGTTCCTATTATTTGCCAGACAATGAGATAGGTGCTGGGAAAAAAAAAAAAAAACTGGGCAGGAAAGACGATACTGTTCCCATGTGCTTCCCTTCTGGGGGTGGGTGGGGGTGGGGACAAGCAGACCTGCCTTCCACTGCAGCGGGAAGAGGGAGGCGGTGGGGGGTGATGCGCTGTGGTGTCCAGCGCAGATTAGGCACACTTTCATAGCCCTGGGGTAACCGGAGGAGGTTTCCTAGAGGAAGTCCAGGAGAAGTCGAGCTCTCGCGGAGGAGTAAAAGCCAGGCAAAAGGGGTGTGCGGTTCTAGGCCCAGCAAACACGAGGTGCTTACACCAGCGGTGGCGCGTGAGCGGTGCGTTCTGGGAACTGTCCGAAGTTCAGCGTGGCCCCTCTCGGCGTGGACTGTGGTCTGGTGGCAGTCCTCCACTGTATCGGCCTGGGCGCCTCTCGGACAGATCTCGGGGCGGTGCCAGGCCCACCTCAGAGGTCCCGGCGCGTAGGCGAGTCTGGTGGGCGCGGGCGGACCACTCTGCGCCCCCGGTGCGGCTGGAGTGGCAGCGCGTCCGCCTCTGTTGCCGGGATTACGGGAAAGCAAGCGCACGTTCCGTAAAAGAGCAGCAGGCAGGGGCGGCTGCGGCGGGTGGGTCGCGGCGTGCGCGTCCGCGCCAGCCCCGGCCAGACCAGGCCAGGGGCGGCGACGACCCAGGCGGATCGGCACCTCGCGTGGAGACGGAGGCCGGGCGCGCGGCCAGCCTTGCGGGGGGAAGCCACACAGCAAAGATAAAAAGCAATGCCTTTTTATTTTCCCTCTCCCTTCATCTCCTGTTTAAAGGATTTATCTCCTTCCTCTCTATCAAGGTTATTTAAAGTTTCCTGGCTAGTTTTATCTCCTGGGGACTTAATGCACCCTCGAGGCCGCTAGTAACTTAAGCCTCTGGTCCCATTTGAAAGCCCTATTTAGAAAGCTAGGTAAAGGCTGAGAAAGCCTTTTGGAAATCTCCTCGGCTGGTCTTTTAGCCTTAGTTCATTCACATTTGAAATTAAGCAAAAGCCTAATTGGCAATAAGAATCCCAACCATTTGCATCATGCTTTGCAAATTCCAGAGGCTTTCACATGCACTAAGGCGTTTCCTGCCGATCCCCCAGGAGGACACCCAGAAGGGGCCTAGATCAGTTTCCTGCCCCTTTTGCCTCCCGTGCTGAGCTCAATGAGGGCAGGTTTGCTTCTGCTCACACAGGAACCCAGGTGCTCAAACTTCTAGTAGCCCCCGGAATTGCCAGTTGGGTGAGCTGTAGCAGCCACTGGTTCATTAGACACTTTTGGGCATAGGCCCTGTATTGTGGCTGAGAGGCTGCTTAGAGAGTTGTCGTGAGATGGGTAAACTGAGACACATTCCAGACCTCAGTACTAACAATGCTTGGTCATTGTGCTTGACCTTGACTTGGAGGCTTGGTTAACCCAGCATTGCTTAAGCTGGTGCAAGGCCTGCTTGTTGTCTTGCAGGTAATTTTATGGTATTCTGCTTCCACGGGATACATTTGCCAGGAGGTGATGAGAAAGGAAATGCAGAATTCTTTTTAATGCAATTTCATTGAGATATATTCACATACCATACAGTCATCCAAAGCGTACAATCATTTAATCACTGTATCATAAAATAGTTGTGCATTCATCACCACAATCAATTTTTGAACATTTTCATTACTCCAAAAAATAAAAATAAGAATAAAAATAAAAGTTAAAAAGAACACCCAAAACATCTCATACCCCTGCCCCCCCCATTATTCATTTACTTTTTCCCCCCACTTTTCTACTCATCTGTCCATACACTGGATAAAGGGAGTGTGAGCCACAAAGTTTTCACAATCACATGGTCACACCGAGTAAGCTATATAGTTATACAATTGTCTTCAAGAATCAAGGATACCGGGTTGCAGTTCAACAGTTTCAGGTATTTCCTTCTAGCTATTCTAATACACTAAAAACTACAAAGGAGTTTCTATATAACACATAAGAATAACCTCCAGAATGACCTCTTGACTCCGTTTGAAATCTCTGAGTTGCTGAAACTTTATTTTGTTTCATTTCTATTCCCCCTTTTGGTCCAGAAGACTTTCTCAATCCTGTGATGCTGGGTCTGGGCTCATCCCTAGAAGTCATGTCCCACATAGAGGGGAGGGCAGTGAGTTTAAGTGCAGAGTTGGCTTAGACAGGGAGAATGCAGACTTCTTGATGGAAGTGGCTTTGAGCACATTGAAGGTTGAATAGGATTTGGGCCCCTGGAGATGGGAGTATAAAGGGCCATTCCTAGAGAATAAGGACTGTTAGGGAATAGAGACCATTAGGCAGAAGTACCAGGATGGGAAAACGTGGAGAGAAGGCAACAAAAGCCTTTCTACCCTTTCCTCCAACAAACTTTTTTCTTTGCTTTTCTTATCCAGCCTTCGAGAGCTTCGTTATTTAGTGCCCATTATGTATTAGGACCCAGGTTAACAATCCTAAAAGGTAAGTATTATTTTTCCCATTTTGAGGAAATCAAAGCTAAGTACTTTTGCAAAATGATGGAGCCCAGATTTCTGCTTAGATCCTTTGTTACGACGTTAAGTAAGAAACTGGATGTGGAGCTGGAATTCCAGCTCCTCAGTTTATTGGCTGGATTGAGGGAGGCTCAGTTTCCACATCTGACAGACAGGGCTCCTAATAGTATTTACCCCTGGGATGGTCATGAGGAGTAAATGAGTTAGTGCATATAAACCACAGAGCTGAGTGCCTGGCCCACTGTAAGAGGTAATAAATGCTAACTGTGGTGGTCTAAGTCGTGGTCATTTTAATTATTATTGTTGGCCCATTTCCATACTGGGGTGTGTCTTGAGGTGAACCCTTTCCCATCAGAGAAGATGGTTCTTGATCTCTTACCAGAGCCTGATGGGAACTGTGTGGTCTGACCACCCGCAGGCAGGTCCTTTGTTTTCCTGACCATCCTTGGTATGTAATGTCAGGCCATATTCATTCTGGCTTGGCTTCTCCACGGTCTCCCACCATTCCCTGGAGGGAGGACACTCGCAGAGGAGAGATCACAGGCTTTAGGCTGGAGACCCTGGCTTGGGGCCCAGCTCTGCTCTGGGTTAGATACGTGACCTGGGGTGGGTTCTCTCTTGCATCCTTTTCCTCTACTGCGCAGACAAATTGAATGTTAATTACAGCAACTCAGCGTGATTGGGACAACCAGGTAGGATAAATCCTGGGAAGTTCTTTACTGGATATCAAGTGCTCTAGCTCTTTGCAGTTAGGAATCTGGGCATGTATGTGTGTTCCCCTATGCAGACCATGGGATCCCTGAAGACAGGAATGTGTCTTCCTCTTTTCTTTCTCCCAAAGGCATCCTGTAAATACTTGGTGAATTGAATTAGTTATTATTAAACTGTTCGTTCAGCTGGGACCAGGCTGTGCCAGGCTCAGTTCCAGGTTCTGGGGGTTCAGAGATGAATATGGGGCTGGTGGAAAACAAAGGGGTTGATTGTACACAAGAGAGTGGTGCTTCGCAGCTGAGTGCCAAGAAGTAGGCTAAGTCCTTTACGTGCACTGCCCTACTTAATCCTCACAGCAATTTCTGAGGTAATTACTATTATTAGCTCTATTTTACAGATGAGGAAACTCATGCACAGAGAGGTTGCTTCACTTGCTCAAGGTCACACAGCCAAATGAATGGAGGATCTGGAGTTCAAATTCAGGCAGTCTGGCTGCAGGGTCTGTGCTCTCAACCTCTCTGTGTCTAATGAAAAGAGAGGAAGTGATGTAAAATACAGGTGGAGGAACTGGAAGCTGATGGAGGAGGAGCAACTCTTTTTATGAAACTGGAGGTGTGAAAAGTAAGACATTTGGAGGTGATGGGGCAGGAGGTGAGAGAGTTCTGAAGTTCCTTCCTAAGGAAGGCTGCCACTCTTGAGAAGTAGGGAGTGAGGTGG
>PVKY010003035.1:0-23065 GCA_004027775.1 Bradypus variegatus | reverse complement strand
CCTGGTGGCAGCGGCGACCACCCGAATGCCTCGGGGGCGCTGGGGCGGCGAGTGCCCGCTCACCTCCGGTGCCACGGGCTCAGGTCCCGGTGCAGGTGGCGGCGGCGGCTCCTCCGCGGGGCTCCAGCATCGCAGGCAGTGCGGGCCTGGTGGCGGCAGCGACCTGCAACTTCGACGAACTCCTCAGGAAAGGAACGGGGATCTTCAACAAACATGTTCAATGAACTCCTCAGGAAACAAACCAACAACTCCGACGAGCTCCTCAGGAAATGCTTCACTCCGTATGTAACGCTCAGGGCCAGGATCCTCACCACTGGTAGCCCGCTTGAGCTCCGCCTGCCGCTGCAGTTCCGACTGTCTCTCCAGTGCGCTTGCGAAGCCACCTGGTTGCGTCCGGGGCTGCGTAGGATCTGAACTCCCGCTCCCGGAGCTACTCTCAGTGCCTGTGCCTCGACACGGCCGGGAGGAGAGAAACACTTGCAGGAAACCCTATATATATTTTAATATAAATTTGGTGTTCCAGATTGCTAATGCTGCCGTTATGCAAAATAACAGAAATTGGTTGGCTTTTATAAAGGGGGTTTATTTGGTTAAAGTTACAATCTGCAGGCCATGAAAATGTGCAGATGAAGGCATCAACACAAGTATACCTTCACTGAAGGAAGGCCAGTGGCGTCTGTAAAACCTTTGTTAGCTGTGAAGGCACGTGGCTGGCGTCTGCTGACCCTGGGTTATGTTTCAGCTCCGCTCTCAGCTCCTGTGCATTCTTCAAGGTGTCTCTCTTGGCTGCAGCACCTCCTTCTGTCTGTGAATACTTTTATAGGACTCCAGTGATTCAATTAATAAGACCTACCTTGAATGGGTGGGGTAACACCTCTGTGGAAATTATCCAATCAAAGGTCTGGTCCACAGCTGATTGAGTCACATCTCCATGGAAACACTCTATCAGAGGATTCCAACCTAATCTACACTAGTACATCTGCCCCCACAAGATTGCATCAAAAAAACATGGCATTTTAGGGGGACATAATACATCCAAACTGGCACAGTTGGTATCCACCACATAATATAAAAAGGGGGGAAGTTATCAGTCTATCACTAACAGATCTATTTTCATTTGAATATTTTCTTTGTCTTGATTCTAGAATGTATGTACACAGTTTAAGTGGTTTCTTCATTACCTCTAAAGTAATTTCCCATGAAGGCTAAAGAACATAAATCAATCCTCTTGCAGCTGTAAGAAGCACTGGGATGGCTGCATCTTCTTCTGTGGAACCGACACGGAGTCATGTGAACCAACGACTGACTGGAGAGCAGAAGAGTGGCGCCTGTGGCCTCTGCCCCGAAAGAACCAGGAAGCCCTTAGGGGCGATGAAACGGGGTGCGGTCGGACCACATGCTGAGGCTCCCAGGCTCATCTCGATGGGTGGGACTGGAAGCTCTTTAGACAGGAAAGGAACATGCTTTCAAACCATTTTAAATTTTTAGAAGGAAAAAGAAAGCGTGCCCTTCTTACCCACTTTTCAGAATTTCCTGTGTTTTTGCCCACCCTATTAGCTGGTTAACGTTTTTGGCATCTTTTCATGAGGGCAAATGCATTCTGTTTTGTTTAGCAGTTGCCTTCCTCTTCAGATACCATCCCTGAATGATTCTGCCTTTGCCAGAGAAAAACATTCACGCATCTCTCTCCACCTGCTGCACCTCAGTTCACTGTGACTTATTGAGCTCCTGCTGTGCACATAGGATTCCAGAAGCGGCCATGGTGGGAGGTGGGATGCAGGGGAAAGGGGTCTGCCATATGGGTGCCAGTGAGAGCTGCACCCCACCAACGAGATGCTTTCCCTCTCCTCTCAAGGAGCTCCCACTCTCCAGGCCGGGAATGCTGACGCTTAGTGATTATTCCACAGTTAATTGTCCACTTGATGGCTAGGAAAACTGAGGCCTTCCAGAGGTTGACTTTTTCAAGGTCTAGTTGCATCGATAGAAGTTGAGGCGGTGCTGCCTCTCCAAAGACCTGGCTTGACTGTGGGGGCCACCCATCCTGTCTGAGCTTTGAGGACCACGGAAGGATGTCCAGGGCTGTGTTTTAAACACATTTGTCTTAGATGTCGCACGTGAGGGGTACCTGTGGAACGTCAGCCAGCCCCACTGAGATTTGGATCTCCTGGCTGGTCTGTTGATGGGGAGTAGAGTTTGGATAGGGGAGATAGCCAAGAGGAGGGTCTCGAGGAGCAGAACAGTGCTGTTTAACCTGGAATGAGAAAAGTTGCCACCAACTGGGGTGGGGTCTTGCTGAGCCTGTGCTGAGAAAGGAGCCCTAGAAGCTATCAGCTGCATCCCCTCCAAATCCACCCCTTGTCTGCAGGCAGTTTCTCCTTTTACACCTTAACAGGGGTCTTTCCTGCCATGTTGCAATCAACAGAGCCATTCTTCTTGAACTCAAAATGATGGTGAATGAGAGAACAAAATGGGGAAGGCTTGTAGTTTGTTTCCTACCAATTGGATACAGACCAGTGTCCTGTTTTCCTTGAAACGAGACAGCCTAAGTCTGGGACTCATGGTTCTCGGGAGCTTCTGAATACCCTGGAAGGCTTCTTCTAACATTTCACTGGGCCTCACCCCAGAGTTTCTGTTTCAGAGGGTCCGGGGTGGGGCCCTGGGAATTTGCATTTCTAACGGGTTCCCAGGTGAAGCCGATTCCCCCATTGTGGGGACCACATTTTGAGAACATCTATTTAGGGTACCTCTCAGATTTAGGTCTTGATTTCCATCATCCTCTCTAGCCCCCCAAATCTAAGGCCACACGCTCCAGTATTGAGGCAGAGAGCCATTGTCACAAAGAGTGGATTTCCTTCTCAGGGTATCCCAGTGGGCGGCTTGGGCTAACCTCTGCAGCTGAGCAGCCCCTTGTCCTGCCCACAGATACCCCTGCCGCCTGTCCCCCAAGATAGAGATTCGAATAAGGGCTGACCGAGTCGCTGTGAGGAGGGCCCCGCTTTAGTGTGGGTTGTGGAATTTGACGAGCTGAGCATTTTTCCTGGCAAGGGCATAAAAAAGACTTCTTATCCTTTTTTTGAAAGAAAGAAATAGATCCTTTCTCTTGAGTCGTAACTTATTAAATGCTGAATGAAGAAAACACTGTTAATGCTCTGTTCTTTCAAACAGTTTTCTCAGGGTGACTTTGTGTGAGCTCTGGAAGATCTCCGGAGTTAATTTTTAAGTGTGGGTTGGGTCTCGTGTCTCCTAGGTGTGGGTGACAGATCAAGGCAGAGTGGGCTGGGGCGGGGGTGGCTTCTAGATAGAGAGGCACCAATGGGGACCACTTTGGGGAAGCAGGAGAGAGAGATGTGGGGCTGGGAACTCGGGGGTAAGCCCTGCACCTCCAGATCTGTAAAGTTCTCTTTGGGGCACACTCTTGGGCAGTGGCGTGTTTGCCAAGGGCCTGGCCTCTTGGGGTCCCCCTGACCTCACCTGCAGCCATCATAGCCTCTCCATGGCCAGAGTCCAACTCCTTATCCCCACAAATGGGATTCTTTTCTTGGAGCACCCACCCTGGTGAAGGTTCTCTGTCGTTCAGACCCCAGGCCTCCATGTCACCTCATCTCCTTCTCCTTGACCCCCCCACCACTGACTCCCACCCCAGGCCCTGACGACTCCTCCATCTCTCGGAGTCACTGGTTTTGTTCATGCTTCTGCCATCATTTTGGATAGTGTGATGGTTTGGTCCAGGTGATGGTGTCCAGGTATCTGGTCAAGCGAGTACTGGCCTGTTACTGCAAGGACATTTGTGGCTGGTTAATAAACCAGAAGGCTGGTTTATTAAATCATCAGTCAATTGAGTGCAGCTGTGACTGATGACATCAACGAAGGGCATGTCCTCCACAATGAGAGAATGCAGTCAGCTGGATTTAATCCAGTCACTTGAAGACTTGTGAGGGAGACAGGGGACTTTTACTTCTTCAGCTAGCCAGCAAAGCATTTCCTGAGGAATTCATTGGACACCTTCATCGGAGTTGCCAGTTCACTGTCTGCCCTCCACAGTTTAGACTTGTGCATCCTGCCCTTCAGAATTTGGACTCATGCATCCCTACAGTTGTGTGAGACACTTTTATAAAATCTTATATTTACAGTTACCTCTTGTTGCTTCTGTTACCGTAGAGAACCCTAACTAATACAGATAGTAACTAAGATTTCTCCCCTGGACCCTTACAGGAGCTTCCCACCCAGTCTCCAGCTTCTCCCCTACCTGCCTGTCTTCCCACTACCACCACTTTGCCAGCCCAGCACCCGGTGCATTCCAGCTGCACCTCACTGCCCCAGGAGTGTAAAATCTGATAGTTTTTGCTGGCCCAAAAGGAAAACCCCATTTCCCAGGCATCAGAGCGTTTCCCTCCACACCCCTCTGGCCTTGCTAGAGATACATGTGGATGTGTGTGGGCCTTTTTCAAGTCCAGATGGCTGCTGAGGGTTCCAGGCAAAAAAAAATGAGTGAACTTGACGAGTTCATACCTCAACAGAGGACAGAGCAGACGGAGGAAGCAGAGACTGCTGCCCTGGCCCGAATGATGATGGAGGAAGATGCGGGTGAAGGGAAGAAAGAGGCCGGGGCTTGCAGCAATGGGAGTGTGCAGCCTTCAGGAATGGATTTCTCGAGTCTGGAGAGGAAAGGCCCATTCTGTGACATAGCCCCTCACTGGGAAGACAGCTGCGGGGGCCCGGGGGCTCCCTGAAGTCTTCTTCTGATGGTGCTTGCTCCTGGGGAGCCCTTTGGAGCATCCCAAGACTCTAACCCTTAGGCAGGGACAGGCCCAGAACCCTAGCGGCTGCATCTGTGAGACGAGGTTCCAGAGTGAAGTCGAGGCTTGAAAAAATTTGCCTTGGACAATGGACAGTCTTTTTAGGAAAGTTTTGTTTTGAGTAAGAAGAAATTCAGTGTTTCTGCTGCTTGGGATACATTAGGTGATTTTGATGGAGGAAACAGGAGCTTTCCAAAATCTTTGTTGCCTGTTAAGGAGGGAAACTATGAAACCAGTGTCAGAGGAGAACAGGGTCTGGGCCCAGGAGCATGGTTGGAGAGAGCTGGCAGAGCATTTGCCAGACTGCCAAGGGAATACGGGGTCACTTCAGGGGCTCAGACTTTAAAAGGGACTGTTCTGGTTTGCTAATGCTGCCATTACGCAAAATTCCAGAAATGGATTGGTGTTTATAAAGGCAGTTTATTTGTTTACAAAGTTATAGTCTGAAGGCCATAAAGTGTCCAAGGTAGGGCATCAACAATCGGGTACCTTCACTGAAGGGTGGCCAATGGTGTCCGGAAAACCTTGTTAGCTGGGAAGGCACATGGCTGGCGTCTGCTTGCTCCCAGGTTGTGTTTCAAAATGGTGTTCTCCAAAAATCAGTGTCGGCTTTCAACGGCCATCTTCAAAATGTGTCTCTAAGCTGCTCTGAGATCCTTCTGTTTGTGAGCTTTTTTTATAGGACTCCAGTGATTAAATCAAGACCCACGCTAAATGGGCAGGACCCATATCTCCATGGAAGTAATCCGATCAGAAGTTTCACTCACAGTTGATTGAGTCGCATCTCCATGGAAACACTCAAAGGATTCCAACCTAATCAACACTAATACGTCTGCCCACACAAGACTGCATTAAAGAATATGGTGTTTGGTGGGACATAACACATCCAGCCTAGCACAGGGACCCAGACAACTGGAACTTGCCCCGCGAAGAGGGCCTTGTCAGGGGAGAGGTGATGGAAGGAACTTAGCTAGAGGAGAGATGATGGAAGGAACTTGGCTCTAGAAGGAAAGAAGAGAGGAAAGGGACAAGAGCCTTGCCTCAGATAATTGAGAGGTTGTCCCAGGGAGGACATTCAGCTCATCAATTGGAAGAACGACCCAAAGATCAGATCTCTCCAAAGGTGGAATAACAATGCAGCATCAATAATAATAGCTTATTTTGTGGAGGGTGGGGAGCACCGAATCCATGTAAATACAGTGTTGGGCTCCTGAGAGCCTTTGGTTTCAACATTTCCATCCGCTAATCAGCATGTAACCTTGTTCTGTGTGTGTTTCTGTTTAAAGATGCCTTATTTAATAGTTGACTCATTTACATTGAACCACAACCCACAGCCTGAAAGAAGTTTCTCTGACACGTGTGTTTTCTCCGTAAGGCACAGTGCAGCCTTCTCATGCCTAGGAACGCCAGACAGCGCTACTCTCAGGACCATTCTGAACACCAGAATCATCAACAGAAAGCCCAAAGGTGTGAAAACGTGACTCCAAATGCACCGCAGAAAGGACCCTTGTTTATAGTTTGGGAGGTGAAACTGGAAGGCAGGGCACTGCCTTGTGGAACCCCAGTTGGGAACATGCCCGTTGGGCATCTCCAATTTTCTGCAGCTCTGCACGCATTTGAGAATGGCAGTGAAAGTACCACCAGTATTGATTTTGGAGTTACAGATACATTTTCACGAGTAGGCGAGTTCACAAAGGACAGAATCCACGAATAATGAAGCTCAACTGTGTGTGTGTATATAGATGTCTGTGAACATTTTCCAAAGTAAAGAAAAAATCTGCAAAGTTGAAATGAATGGGTTTCATTCAATGTAATGTTCAGTTGAATGGCTTCAACATGTGAGATCATCGTGCCAGCTTAGCCCGTTGCTCCTTGACTCAGCTCCCAGGCAAGGGGTTTGAAAGTTTGAGCTCATTCCAGCTTCGCAATTGTGAAGTCCGTCAGGTGCTTTTCCATGGAGGTGTCATGGGTTCTGGAGGGTCCTGTGACCACAGGCCCCCCTTGGCCTTTACCTTATGGTTCAAGATTGTCTTTCCTCCTTGCTGTTTGCTTCTTCAGGGGTAATGAGCCCTTAACGTGAGGCTTGAGGAAAGTACCATGTAATTTGAGTCTGCTGCCCCTCCTGGGAAGTTTCTAATCACCAGGCACTGTTCCCCGTGTACTCATTCTCTTGAATCATCTTTCTAACAGCCCTCGGGGGTAGATCAGCGCCTATTATTAGCCCTGTTTTACAAGTGGGGAAACTGAGGCACCGCCAGCTTGTGTGATTTGTCCAGGGATGTGCAGCCAGCAGGTTAGCTAGGAGCTCAGCTGCTTCCACACAGGATTCCCAAGCCCAGCCCCGAGTCCCAGCTCACTCAGGGCTCCTGACAGCTGCGTATCTCTCCCTGCTGTCCTGATGGGTTGCTGCTGCCTGGGCCACTCCACGGTTTTGTCTCTGGAGTCGCCAATGGAAGGAGAGGAAAGGGAGGCTGTTGGTTTCAGGTTTCATAAACCTCCTAATGCAGCTGCCTGGCAGCCCTGCCTGGCCCAGGGCTTCTTTTGGGGGGTTGGGGAGGAATCTAAGAAAAGAGGGAGGGGCTCTGAGCTGAGGGCAGGGCAAGCTGGGGAGCAGGAGGGGCTGGGACGCTTGGGGAGTGGAAGGCTGGGGGGATGCTTGCAGGGAGCACACTCCTTGCCCATTTTGGTGCCTGGCCAAAACGCTGGGTGTAAGGAAGTGAACCACAGCCTTTAAAAGGTCCTGCTTTGGAAGGTAGGAGGAGGGGGTGGGAGGCTCCTGGAGGTGCATGTGCTTCTGTGCTGGGGCTGATTCTGGCTTGCTAGGGGCAGCAGGAAAAGGGGCTACTCCAGGGAAAAATGGGATGTGGGTCAGGAGGAGGTGGGGGACCCCATGCAGCTCCTGGCACCCAAGGAAGAATTCCTTTTTGCAACTGAATAATCAGAGAGGAGCAAGAGGGAAGCTGGAGAGAGAGCAGGGAACTCTGCTGGGAGGCAAAGTCTGGGGCCAAACTGTGTCCCCAGCAAAGACGACTGGCCTGCATCTCTGCATCTTGAACCTGGTTCCTTGGTTCCCTGGGCATCTGTGCAGGATTATCAGGGAGTCCTTCCGGAACACCCACCTGTGTGTGTTGTCCTCCCAAGCCCCTCACTCCTCGTTTTTAGTGAGCATTGATTTCCAACATACCCAGCCCTGTGGCTGGTTCCAAGGTGAGGGGCGTGTGCAGGGCAGGTGAAACACAGCCCCCAGCCTCAAGGACTGTGTTTTTTTAGGAGGAGACCCAGAACATTGCATAAAACACTCAGCATGGGGTGGACCTCGTGATGCCCATGGGCATTGGAAAAGGGAGCAGCCGGTGGGCTTGCTGGAGGAGGCAGATTGTACGGAAAGGAAAGGGAAGGATGGCAAGTAGAGACGGGGTCTGGAGACTGAACTCGGAGTCACAGATGGAAAGATGGATTTCTAAGCCTCTGAGGACAGCTGGAGGTTGAGTTTGTTCTGCAGCCACGGCCATTTGGCCTGTGGGAGGTACAGGCACAGGGTCCCCGACACTGTGAGTTAGAGCCCATGCAGGCTCTTGCCACCCTTATCTGACCAGCAGGCAGGTGCAGGCCTGGGGTGGGGGGCAGGCAGGAGGGCTGGAGGGCAGCAGGGATGTGTTAATCAGATAGCTGGCTGCTGTCTGATCCTGGCCTGGCTGTGATTTCTGCTTCCCCATTGTTGACATACCAGCCACGCTGTGCATGAATGAATGAAGGAGATGGGAAGGGTTTCTGGCCTGGTCCTCCCAGCGAGGATAAAATAACGCCGTCCTTTTTACTCCAGAGAGCTTGCACTGTCCACCTGTGACTTTGGGAGATAGTAGGTGGGAAATGGCCCTAAGGAATCGACTAGACCTGAAGCCAGGTGCATATCATAGTATTAGTTGGGACAGGATAATTACTTTAAAAAATAACCCCCAAAATGGCTTAACAGAATGCAGGTTTATTTCTGTCCCGTAGCACAGTCCAGTGCTTCATTCATTTGGCAACCCAGCTCTTTCCATCCTCTAGCTCTGCTGTCTTCTAGAGCAGAGTGTGGTTCCCAATTCTGGGAGTTAAAACAAAGATTGCTGGGCCTCACCAGCCCCAGGGTTTCTGATTCATTCAGTCTGGAGTGGGGCCTGAGAATGTGCATTTCAACAAGTTCCCAGGTGATAAAGATGAGGATACAGGTCCAAGGCCAACAGTTTGGGAACACCTGTCTTAGGGCTTTGCAGTTCTCCACTGGAGCATCTGCATCCAGCCAGGAGACGAGAGAGGAAAGAGCAGAAGTCAGCCACGATGGCTCTACTTAATGTGACACCCAGGAAGCCAGAGCAGTGCAGTTCTCTTGCCAGCCCAGAAGGAAAAGGAGATGGTGTCATCTCTGCTACAGTTAGGAAGGGCAGCCCAGATCCTCACGGCACTAGGTCTCTGCCTGAAACACTGGATTTCCAAATGCATTGCACAGGTGTGGAAAAAGTCAACCAAGATTGTCATTTTCTTATGGGCACTAATGCCTTGGAAGGAGGCAGATCACTCATGGAGTTTGTCGACGAATTTCCAGCTTGTCCCAGCGGGCCGGTACAAATGAAAGTCCCTGGAGACTCAGGTTCCTGTGATGGCTGATCTTTGGAATTCTTGCTCCAGCTTTATTTCTCAGCACCCAGGGAAGAATGCTTGCCAACAGCTGTCAAATAATTGTTGTACTGTTGGACTTTGCTTGGGCTGGGTCCCGTTCCTTCTTGGCGCCTTACTCCATCCTCGTCGCCCGCTGCCTCTCAGAGCCTGTACGTCTGCCCTCTGGAAGAGACAGCACGTGTTTTCCAGCCACCTGCTTGCTTGGTGAATAGGCCCTTGGTGTCATCATTCAGTTCTTCTTGGGGGCAAAAACCATGGGTGTATCTGCAGCTGGTTGTTGCCTATCTGTCTGTGCCCAGCACCCTGGAGAATATAGGAGAACATGACCCCAGGCCATTTTCAGTGAGCTATTATCTAGTTGTAGAGGCAAGAGCAACCCAAATAAAATAACTAAGTATGCGGTGTTGACTGCCAAGGTATTGGCCGGTGACAGAGTTACAGAACCCAGCTCCAGGCAGAGAGTGGCTCCCTGCACGCTGTCCTGCTCAGCCACGTCTGTGGCTTCGGGCTTCATTCTGGCAGCTGCAGCTTCAGTGGGACATTGACAAACAGGGGATAGGAGGCTGGGACAACGTGCCGGCCATCCTGACCTTTGTAAAATTGGGTGTTGGTTGAGGGACAGAGTCTGTAGTTAGTGTGCAGCTCAAGGGGGTAGAACTAGACCAAAGTGGTAGTTACCTGGGTGAGGTGGGCAGGTTTTCGACATGGTGAGGAAGGATAACTTTTTAACCATCATGACAGTCCAAAAGCAGTCTGCTACCATCTTGCACTGTTCCAGAACTGTTCATATGGAGTTTGGCGGATTCCATGTTTAAGGAAATTAATTTGGAAGGGAAATTGGACTAGAAGGAAAAGGAAGTATCTGGTGGGCTAGAAACCTGGAACATCTTTTCTTCTGTGGGGCGGATCTTCAGCCAAGTTGTGGCAGCCATGGTGGGATTGGGGTGGGGGTGGGGGGCAGGCTGGGTGGCATCCGGGCACGGAGGGTGGGGCCTAAAGGAGAAGGGCCCACCAGGGAAGTGGGGCTGGGCCCCCCATCTGAGGGTGACCCAGAAGCAGAGTTAGAGGTTTGGGGTGAGTGCCCAGATTGGGGGGGCGGGGTGAGGGGATAAGGGGAGAATTAGGAAGAGGACCAAGAGCCTTCTTGAAGGAAAAGCACCTGCAGCCCTTGGTAGGGTTCCAACCTCTCTGTGATGGTGGCTGATGGTGCCACAGAGCATGGAGGTTGGAGGCCACATGCCTTACGTGGAAAACCCCTTTCTTGGCCTGTCCTCGCTCTGTGTATGGTCAAGGCTGCAGGCCTGGAACCTTCTCCCAGGGCATGCAACTGTGCTTGGAGAGAGAGAGGACCCTGTGGATGTTCCCTGCCCTTGGATATGGGAGGCTCCTTGTGGTTGTTCTTCTCTCTCTTGGAGGACCCACTCCTGTGCTCTTCTCCCTGGATCTGCCCAGGTCAGCCAGCTGGGTTTGGCTCGACCCTTGAGCTCCTGCCCTGACCAGGTGTGCTGGGCTCTCACGAGTCCTCCCTTTTGTAGGGCAGAGACTCTTAACATCCCTGTTTTTCCAGCAATGAGGGGACGAGCTCAGAGAGGTCACGGGCATGGCCCGGAGCCTCACAGCAAAGTTGAGTGACAGGCTTTGCGGAGGTCTCGGTCCCCGGACTCCACATCGGGAGCTTGCTCACATTCCGCGGAAGGTGGCAGCGTGGGCAGGGGCCGAGGGCTGCCTCAGGTTTGGTGTGTGCGTGCTAGAACTTACCTTGAAATACCAGTCACCGGCCTGCCCCGATGGTCTGCTGTGTGCCGGGCCAATGGGCTAACCCAGGAATCTGTGCCACCAAGTTTTATAGATGAGGAAACTGAGACACAGAAAGATTATGAGAGGTGTCCAAGACCTGGGAGCCTGGGCAGGAGTTGCGTTACCCACGGGCTCTCTCTGTGGACAGTGGCCTCAGCTCCCGAGAGGGTGGTCCTGGCTGAGCTCACAGGACCTTGCAGCTGTGGCTGCCCCACTGGCCTGGGGTCAAGACGTCTTGTGAAGCTGGAGCTCCTGGGCTGTAGTGGGTTTCTGGGTTACACTGTCCCTAGAAATGAAGACTGTCAGAACCAGGAGGGATTTTAATTTCTCTTCCCGGCACTCATTTTACACATGGCCCATATTGCTTGAGGCTCATATCCTCCAAGCAGCCTAGCCAGGAGATGAGTTGCTCCCAGTCGGGAGAGAACACAGGGCGCCCCATGTCCAGGGAACAGCTGGGGGCTCTCTCTGAGCTGCCGTGGCTCTCCCTTGCCTTGACGGCACCGTGCAGAGATGCAGAGTTGGTGCCTCCTCTCTGAACACTTCCCTCTGAGAAGGCAAGTTGCAGCCATAGAGCTCGCGGACCACCTTCCTAGATTTGACTTTTTCATTCCTGTTGTTTCCATGATGTTTATCCCACAGATGATATGACACAAAATTGTGGTTCGGGAAGTGTGGTCAGTACAAACAAGGAGTTTCCCCCGAGCCTTCTGAATCAGCACAGATGAAAAATTTGCCTCTACAAAGTTTTAGGATTAAACCAACATGATTACTTTCGATTTTTTGAAAGTTGGCGATATACCCAATGCTTCTGTAACTAGAATATTCTATCCCTCAGCCATGCTGCACACAGAGAATTAGGGCCAGTCCCAAAGAAGGCATTTGACTGAGTAGTTGCATAAAACATGTACCAAAACAAAAAAAAACAAAACAAAAAAACCCTACATAGGTAATAGATGCATTTTCCCTACTGTTGTCCTGTTCTTTGTTTTAAGCTAAGGTTTGTACTGTACTAACGAAGACACGTCATCAACAACTCCCTCCGCCTCGTATCTTCATTGGTGCTCTACTTTTTACTTAGGGGTCAGTGGATACTTTGTATAAATGTTTGCAAATATTGGGTGGGTATATTTTGATGAACCTCTCCCTCACCAGTGATACTGAACCAGATGTAGAGTTTGGAGGAACTGACCGTTACCAAGTGAGTGACGCTTGTCAGAACATCATCTTTTTCCTGTGACCCCTTCTGTTGCCCTCTACTCCCCAAGTGCTAAGTGCCTTTTTCATTTTACTTCCTCTCAGAGCTTCCACTCAGCTGGCAGCTGGAGTGGATTTGACATTCTAATTTACTCCAAGATTTAACACTCTTGTATCTTATCTCTCCCAAAGGAATTTTCTGGATAAGCTTTTTTTTTTTTTAATTCAGTTTTATTGAACTATATTCACATACCATACAATCGTCCATGGTATAGAATCAACTGTTCACAGTACAATCATATAGTTATGCATTCATCATTCTGGATAAGCTTTTAAGCCAAAGGTATGACTGTCTAATAGTGGAATTTCAGTCATCTGGGACAAGACGGAGATGTGTTAAGGAGAGAGCTCTTCCTGAAATTCTGTGAATCAGGATGTCTCCATGTGTCCTATGTTTTTTCTAGAAACTATGTTTCGTGATCCATTTTGAATTACTTTGTGTATAAGATGTGAAGTTGTGTTGAGATGTTTTTGTTTATTTACCTACCTACCTACATATGGATATCCAGTTGCTCCAGCTCCATTTGTCTAAAAGTCTGTCCCTTCTCCATCGAGCTGGTTTTGCAGCTTTGTTAAAGATCAACTGGGCCTATTTGTATGGGGCTATTTCTGTTTTCTCTATTCCATTTCATTGATCGATCTATCGATCTATCCCTCTGCTGTACCACATTGTCACTGTTACTATACCTATGTAGTTGCCTAAACTCTGGAAAAGAGGGATCCCGTTATTCTTTACAAAGTTGTTTTGGCTCTTCTGGGGCCTCTGCCTTATTTTCACAAAGAAATTTAGAAGATGAATGTTCACAGCACATTTATTCCACAAGCTGGAACGGCCTCTGTCAGTTGCCTAGGAGTGCTATATCAATTTACCACAAACCAGGTGGCTCCAAAAAACCAGCAGAACAGTATTCTGTCCCAGTTCTAGAAGCTGGACCTCGGGAATCAAGGTGTTGGCAGGGCCGTGCTCCCTCCAGAGACTCTAGGGAAGTAGCATTCCTTGCCCCCCTGGCTTCTCAGGTTGCCGGCAGTCCTCGGGATTCCTTGGTTTGGGGCAGCAGAACTTCAGTGTCTGCTTCCCGTCTTTGCATGGCCGTCTTCACGTGGCCAAATGTCCCCTTTGCATTGGACTGAGACCCACCCCACTCCATTGTGAACTCAATTTGGTCACATCTGTAAAGAACTTAGTTCCGAATCAGGTTGCAGTCACGGTTTCCTGTGGTTAGAACTTCAACAGATCCTTTTAGGGGACACAGTTCAACCCACAACTCACCCCAGATGCCTTCAATGGTGAACTGTTAACCAGACTGGGACATTTGTCCCACAGAATTCTACTCAGTGGTGACAAGAAAGAAACTATTTGTACCCCCCCCACACACACACACTTAAGGAGATTATGCTGAGTTTAAAAGCCTGTCTCCACTAAGGGAAGAGATGTTTAGTTGGTGCAGGATCTATATTTTCTATAGCACACTATATAATTTAACTTGTGCAGTCAGTTTATTCAAACACCACAATTGCATGGAACTTTGAATAGGAAGTGAGATCTGGTAGATTTGTACAGGTTAGTGTGAAATGCTGATACATCCCAAAGTAATTTGGGCAGAGAATTAGGATATATTTTCAGGGCCACCCTGAGGACCTGGGAAAACGTGGAAATGTTGGACTTCCCCACCTGGGTTATTACTGATATTCTTACAAACATTGAGGACTAACAATTTGGTAGGATGAGCCCTCGACTTGGGGCTTGCTCATATGAAGCTCCTTGCTGCAAGGGAGAGGCTAAGCCTACTTATAATTGTGCCTAAAAGTCTCCCCCAGAGAACCTCTTTGTTGCTCAGATGTGGCCTCTCTCTCTCTAAGCCCCCTTAGGTGAATTCACTGCCTTCCCCCATGTGTGGGACCTAACTACTGGGGGTGTAAATCTCCCTGGCAAAGCAGGATATGACTCCCGGGGATGAGCCTGGACCTGGTGTTGTGGGATTGACAACATCTTCTTGACCAAAAGGTGGAAATAAAACAAAGTTTCAGCGGCTGAGAGATCTCAAATGGAGTCGAGAGGTCACTCTGGTGGGCATTCTTATGCACTATATATGCACTATATAGGTATCCCTTTTTAGTTTTTAATGTATTGGAATATCTAGAAGGAAATACTTGAAACAGTCGAACTGCAACCCAGTAGCCTTGATTCTTGAAGATGATTGTATAACTACGTAGCTTACGTGGTGTGACTGTGTGATTGTGAGAACCTTGTGGTTCACACTCCCTTTGTCTAGTGTATGAACAGGTAAGTAGAAAAATGGGGACAAAAACTAAATGAAAAATTAGGTAGGATTGAGGGAGGTGGAATGTGTTGGGTGTTCTTTTTTTATTTTATTTTATTCTATTTTATTTTATTTTTTGGAGTAAGAAAAATGTTCAGAAGTTGATTCTGGTGATGAATGCACAACTAAGTGATGGTACTGTGAATAGTTGTCTGTACACTGTGGATGGTTGTAGGGTATTTGAATATATCTCAATAAAGCTGTATAAAAAAAGTCAGTCTCCAAAGGACATATCCCACCCAATTCTATTTACATACATTCTTGAAAATAAAATTTGGAGATGGGGAACAGATCCATGTTTGTTGGGGATTAGGGATGGTAGCCGGGATAGATGTATTTAAAAAGGGATAACCTGAAGGGAGTCTTGTCATGATTTCTACACAGACACAAATGTGTGTCTGTGAAACTGGTGAAATCTGAGTAAGTTCTGTGGATTGTACCAATGTCAATTTCCTGGTTTTGATAGTGTGCTGGGAAAGGCTGGGTGCCAGGTGGGTGGGACCTCTTTTATATTTTTTTCAATTTCCGGTGGATCTATAATGATTTCAAAATTAAAAGTTAAAGTTACTCCCACAAAATATCACATTCTCCTTATGTCACATCGGTGATTGCAAACCTGTAAAAGTATGGACACTGTGGTCACCCCTGCAGAAGCAGGGGTGGGGGACACATGGCTGCTTCTGGCCTCCTAACATTTTATTTCTTTCAAAAAATGTATGTCTGAGGCACACATGACGCAATGTTTACCTTTGTGAATTGGGAGTGATGGATGCTTTAGTTTCCTGGCTGCTAAAACAAATGCCATATAATGGATGGGCTTACCAGGAATTGGGGGTCTCACAGTTTCAGTACCCCCCATGGTCTGTTATCTTCTGGCTGGCCAGCAATACTTGGGGTTCCTTGGCTCTTCCGTCACTTGGCAATGCACATGGCGGCGCTTCCTCCTTCCTCTTCCATGTTTCCCTTGACTTCCGCTCCCGTGGCTCTGCCTGACCTTCACTCTGCTTAGGAAGGACCCCAGTCATCCTGATTAAAGCCTGACCTGATTGAGTGGGGGCCACACCGTAAGTGAAGTAGCATGTTCCCAAGACCCTATTTACAAATGGGTCCACACCCACAAGGCCAGGAATTGGGTCCCAAACCTGCCTTTTGTGGCGGACACGATTCAATCCCCAGCAATGGATTTATGGGTATTTATTATGCTTTTTTCTGTCCTTTTTTAAAAAATAAGTTCATTTCATTATTTTTAAAGTAAAGTAAATGTAAACAAAATCACCAATTTATGCCAGGCTAAATTAACACACCATGTTATCTTGGTTTGTCCATGAAACTGGATGGAAGCTTCCATGTTTCCTTAGTAAAAAAACTGCTTCTCAGTCACAGAATTCTTCCCAGGAATTACTCACTCTGGGTTGGGAAGCCTAAAAACACAATCCATCTTTTTTATTATGACAAGCTAATTTAATTTTAATTGCTCATTATAGTATTGCATCATGGGGGTGAACTATCTTTAATTATCTTTTCGGGGGCCTGTTCCTAAAGTAATGGGATCTCGGAAGCTAAGCGTCATCCTTTCCAAAGTAGCCGCCTGGCTGTGAACTTAAAATATTTTGTGTGCAGCAGTGTAAATACACTTCTCTGCTCCTCTAACTTGCAGAGCTTGCCCTTCCCCCCGAAGCTGTTAAAAGAATTTCAGGTGGGTGGTTCTGGTTCTCCCCTTTCTGGTCCTATTTAAAAATACTTACGTCTTTTTGGAGACTTTTTTCTGGAAAACACCCAGTGACACCAGAATGGGACTGTCTCTCTCCCATCCTTATTTAAATATTGGCCAAGTCCTTGCAAGATCATTTTTCTTGGTGACATGTTAAACAATCTCCGGTCTGCCAGAGTCCGTAAAGGTCACGGTGGGTGTCAGGAATGCAACCCTAACAAATGTGCACACTGGCTTGGGAGGAGGCCTTGTCCCCTCTGGCCCAGATTCCACCCCCACCCACCTGGTCCTCCCGTTGAGGACTTTTTGTTTGCTTCTTTGGGTGTTCGATTTGCCTTCCTGCCTCCAGCCCACCCGGCCTTGCAAGTGCTGCCTCTGCCTTGGCAGGGGTGGGGATGCTGCCGTCCCGGGGGGCACCCAAGGATGCCGCCCAGAAAGCTAAGATGTCTTCCCACCACTCTTTGTGCTGGGCTGGGCTCCCTTCCCATGGGCACAGCCATGGCTCGAGCCCTCCCGGCTGCCTGGTGGCTTTTGTGTGCCTGCAGCTTTCAGCGCCCATCCGTCAGCCTGAAAGGGCCCATTCAGGGGCTTTCATGCACCACCGAGACCCCAGCCGCCGGACACAATCAGCTGGGGGGGCACCGCGGGCCCCACGCGTGAGAACGTGCACAGTCATCCTGGCTCCAGAGGCCCTGATTGTTCTGCAGGGCCCGGGAGTGAGCCCAGGTGGGTGGTGCTAGGAAGCCATTTGGGGTCCATTCATCCTGCAGCGTGGGGGCTCTGACAGGTGGGGTGGGGTACCTGAGTGAGCCCACTTGGGCCTGCTTGAGCTCACCTTTGGCTCTGACCTGCAGCTTTTCTCTTAGAGTATACATGACTGACCTCCTGCTTGCATACCCCTTGAAAGCCTTGCATACCAGAGGTGCTCAATAGTTGCCTGCCGAATGAACAAAGGAAACTGGTGCTCCTTCTGTGCAGCCACAGGGCACGCTCATTTGAAGAGGCCAGGCATGCTCGGCCTCTGGTGGCCTTATGCTGACCCACTGGAATGACTGGGTTCTCTCATGTTAAGGGAAAAAGGACATTTCCACGGTGGGAATTGGCTGTAGGGACAGGGGTCGGGGTCTGTGTCTGGGATTTGAAAAATCACAAGGAGGCTAGCGCAGGAGTGCCCCCGGGTCTCTGCAGAAGTCGGCCTTGGACGACCAGTTTGCAGGAAGGGACAGTACCTTGGGCCGACTTGGAAAGTGGGTGGTGGTAGGTGTGGATGTGGGGTCATGGGCTTCATTTACTCCCCGTGGCTTGTGCCATTTGGCAGCCAATGCCCTCAAAGTCTGGCCCTCAGGTCCCGGTGTGTCCCTACTGTGTGACCCTCACTGGGAACATGTGAGGGATGAAAAGCAGGTGCCAAGACACCAAGGAGCCCTGGTGGTCCCCAGTCTTGCAGCACTTGCAGAAGAAATAGTTGACTCTTCCATGGATTGAGAACTCACTGGGCTGAGTGCTCTGGTCGTGAACTTCATTCATTTAAGCCATTAAACTGCTGTTACGCACATATATACATATATGCACGATTAGCGCCTTAAACCCTTGAAGGTAGAAGAGATTGTCATTCGTACTTACTGATACAGTCGCTGAGGCTCAGAAATATTAGGTGAACGGCAGAGCTTCCGTGGAAACACAAGCTCAGGCTTCTAGTGATTGCAGTTAGGGCTGCTGCAAGCGTTACTTTGGTGCAGTAAACTGAGTTATCTTCGTAATAAAATACCTCGATTTTAAGTGTTAAGACAAAAGGCAGGGCTATGGAACTTCAAAGGTGGACATCTTAAATAAGCCCTAAGAACCTCCTCATTTAGCCAGGGAAATGGAACCAATACCAAAGTGGTAGCAGCATCTGAGCTGAAGACAGGGAGGGAGACACTCTTCTCTGTCACATACATTGGGGAAGTGATCAGGGACCCACTGGGACAAATGTGTGGCCTTTCCTTCCGGGCAAAGGCAGCTTGCTCCCTGGGGACCACATAGGAAAGGGTTGGGGACCCGTTTACATGCCACCAGCTTCACCATGTCAGGCCCCAGCAGCTCCTCCGTAAGGCATGGGTGCTACGTGGTTGCACAGGACTGGGTCCAGGGCCAGCTCAGCCCAGGGCAGTGCCCGAGCCCTGCCTGGCCGCAGCTCCCTCAGCTGTGATGAGGGGTTGGGACCCTCCCTACGGGGTTAGGTCTGTGCTTGTTGCCTTGGGAGCACTAAGTCTGATTATATTCAGTGCGTCTAGAAGGTGGTTTCTTTATTGGATGTGGCCAACTTCCTGCCAAGGAGAAGAGAGGCTTTGTGTTCTAGTCCGTGGGAAACAGATTCTTCATAAGGAGGGGAAGAAAATCCAGCTGCAGACTACCAAGAGAAACCCTGTTGCTGCATGGAACTTGGTGTCATTTTGTTTCCACTGGGGTCGCAGAATCCAGGTCGTGTCTGCTTGGGGGTTATCCCACCACATTGGCCTCAGTGCCAGCTGTGAGCAGGGTGGGCTTTGAGCAGGGTGGTCCAGTACATGCAGCTGTGCAGCAGACTGGCTGGTTGGTGGTCTCTGTTTGGAGGCTCAGCTCCTCTCTAATCCAGGGCCTTATCCCAGGATAGAGAAGGTCGGTCATATTGAGAATGACCTCGAGCACTTTACTCACCACCCCTCCAGCCTTAGTTTCCTCATCTGCAAAACGGGGATAACAGTGACAGCCGTGGGGATTAGATGAGAGACTGCAGGTAAAACATGCTCGACACCCAGTAACCACTCAGTAGCACTGACTTCTTAGTTCGGTTGAATGAATTGTGTCTACACTGGGAGGAGCCAAAAATTGCTACAGTACCCAAGACCCTCCTGGCTGCTTGCCCCCGGGCTGAAGTGCCCGTGCTTGTCTGTCATTTTAGCCTCGTGGGTGATGGAGAGGAAACTGACTTCTCCAAACCAGAGGGATAAAGGTGTTTCTCCATCCAGGGCTGTCTGCAGATGGTGGGTGAGGGGGTTAGACATGTCTTGATGTTGGCAAGTCCAGTCTGAGCAGCGTTTAACCTGCATTGGCCTCTGCACCACGGATTTCCCCTTCCCCTGCTCTAAAGGATGTTATTGGGATGATTGATAGGATTTGTGTAAAGTGTGTAGACTGAATGATAATATTGTGTCAGTGTCTATTTCCTGATGAGGATAATTAAAAACTGGCAATGTAATTTTAGGAATTGCACATGGAAGTTTTAGAGGTAAAGGAACATCGTGTGTGCAACTTGCAAATGGTTTTAGTGGGGAGATATATATATATAGAGAGAGAGAGAGAGGAAAAAAAACTAATGAAGTTAAATGTTAACATTTGGGGTATTTAGGTGAAGTATGGGAACCCATTTTACTATTCATGCAACTTTTCTGGAGGTCTGAAATTATTGCAAAATTACAGAATTTTGAAAAGCTCATATGGCTGGGCCTGTGTAAGATAACAGCATTCGGGTGGCAGAGTTACTACAGAATAGCCATGTGAGCAAGGGGAAATTTCTAGAAGGGCTCACCTTGTGTGGGGGGAGGGAGGCAGGAGTGTGTGGGGATAAAGAGAGGAGCAGACGAGAAATCGAGAGAGAAAATACCAGAACGTGTACCTTTCCACCGGAAGAGGAGGGGCCGCCGCCAGGAAATGAGGTGGGCAGCCTCCAAGTCAGAATTCAGGTGGTTTTTCCTGATCTAAGGGGCCAGGAGTTACCAGGCTGCCAGGAGAAATATCCTAATTTGGGCCTTGGACAGACAGGCAGGGCCCAAGCACAGTCTGGAGACACCCGCGACCATGGCCGGGACCGACGGTGTAGACAGCTCATGTGATTTTGAACAACCCATGGTGTGTGTTGCACTGTAGCAGGCACCCAGGGGTGGTTACTGTGGGAGGACCAGAGGAAAGGTCCAGCGTGTGGTTTGGGAGGTGGCGACAGGAAGCCACCCCAGGAGCAAGGAGCCTTAGTTGCAAAGGTCTTTGGTTTGCAAGCCTCTTGGGTCAAGTTTAATCACTACAAAAATGCCGCTTTATCTGAGAGCAGTCATGAATGGTTCATGTTGGGAAACAGTTAAAGCAAACAGCAGGAACACAGCAGAGGCCTCCTTGGCCCACCCCCACTGCCATCCCAGAGGTAGCAGGCATAGGTAGCTCCTTCCATTCCTCCTAAGAAGTGTTTGCAGCAGGACACCCTGGCTCTGACTCTGCAGCCAGACTGCCTGGGTCATGAACCACCTCTGCCACGGCGATGGTTTGAAGCTGTAAGTACCCCAGGAAAAATCATGTTCTTAAAGCTAATCCATTCCTGTGGGTGGGACCCTTAGATTAGGTTATTTCAGTTGAGTCATGCTGCAGGTGGGTCTTAATCCTCTTACTGGAGTCCTTTATAAGAGATGAAATTCAGAGAGGCTGAGAGGACACACAGAAGCAGAGGGAAAGCACAGAAACAGAGAGGAAGCCACTGAAGCCAGAAGCTGGAAACAACGAAACCCCATAGAGAAGGTACGTCAGGTGCTGCCATGTGCCCGGTCACATGACAGAGGAGCTGAGGATCCCCAGTAGCCTGTCTTTCAGGAGAAATCATGGCATGTTGATGCCTTGAGTTGGATGTTCTCAGGGTCTCAGAACTGTAAATTGTAAGTTAATAAATCCCCATGGTAAAAGCCAATCCATTTCTGGTATATTGCATTTCATCAACTTTAGGGAGCGGAAAGAGCCACTGACAAGCTTTGTTACCTTGGGTGAGTTACTCTTTTCTGTGTCTCTTTTCTTATCTGTAAAATGGGGATAATAAGAGTGCTGACCTGGTAGGGTGTTGTGTAGACGGAATGAGCTGGTTCGTGGAAAGAGCTCAATAAATGTTAGCGGCCATTACCTAATGACATACAAAGACCAATCTTCTGTGTAAAAGAACATAAAAGAAGTCCTGTGTAAGTAGGTGTCTCAGTTGCAAGCAGTAAATCTCAACTCTTTGATATGAGCAGAAAAGGAGTTTGTTTAAAGGACATCAGAGTGGTCCCTGAATTGCTGGGAAGGCTGTGGACTCAAATTTGGGGAGCAGGCAGCAGCCAAGACTGTGGCCCCAGTTACCCACCAAACCTGAGTGGAGGGGACACTGGTGGCGCTGACGGCGCTGCCCGTGGCCAGGGGTGGCGTGCGGGTGCTCTCCGAGTGCCTGCACCGACACCCCATCTCCTGATCCTGGGCATGGGGTGGGACGTCTAACAGATAGAGAATCTGGGAGAGCCTGTGCTGGCATTTTCAGCTTCTAGAGTAGGAGGTGGGCCCCGCCTCCCACTAGGGCTCATAAAGTGGGTGAGTTCCTCAACCCAGGAAGGGAATTCGGACACCAGGGGGACAGAGTCTCCCCCACCAGTGCAGTGATTGTTTACTAACCCCCTTGGCAAGCCTCCGTGCCCTTGTATGCACACATGGACTAGCTCTTTCCTTTTAATGGTTGTATAGTATTCTGGGGACGGACCTCGGTATATTTAGCGGCTTCCCCAGTGGGGGACTGTTCACTTGTTTATATGTTTTGCCTTATGACAACAGGCCCACTAGGCATATATCCTGTACATACGTCTTTGTACCATGCAACATTGCTGTCGAGGAGATTCTCAGAAATGAAAAAGTGCAGATGTATTCGTTTGCACTCTTTCCCCAGTTTAACCTTGTTTCTTTCATTCTGTGGACATTTGAAGACATTTTAAAGATCAGTGAGGAGTTCTCTGTTTTAAGCAGTTCTTGTAGTTACATCACAAAGGTCACCAGCATAGAAATGATGAATGAAGAGCTAAAAGATGTTTTTTTTTAATTAAATTACATTTTTAAAGCAGTTTTATTCCGATGTATTCACATACCAGAGATGGTTTTGATTGGGAGCAGGAGCAATTTACAGGCGAGTTGCAGGAGACTAGAGACCCTAATGATGGTAACAGCTGGTGGTTTTTTATTTTTTAGCACTTAAGTTTGCTTGGGCATCTGGCTTATGCTGTATTGCGCTGTTTCTCACCCCAGGCATCAGGGCCCTCTAAGGTTCCAGGTGATTCCTTCCTCGAGTCCAGGTGGGAAGCAGGGCCCTGGAGGTTCGCTGCGTTGAGTTATCACAGCCACCTGGGGTAGGGGCTGTCGCTCCTAATTTGAGAAATGGCCACTGCCTCACCCTAGGTTACCCACTGGGTGAGCTAGAAAGCCAGGCAACCCTGACTTCCTGGTCTGTCTTCCTGGCCCAGGGATTCTACTGCTACCTCCCTGAACAAGAGAGGGCAATGAGTCCCTCCAGAAGGAGACCCCCACCCTCCTCCCTGGCCCTACTGAACTCCACCATGTGGACCTGCTTCTGGATTGGTCACACCCTCTCCCATCTCAGGGTCTCAGGTCTGCCAGAAATGCCATTAGCCTCTGTTCTAGTTTGCTAACGCTGCCGGAATGCAAAACACCAGAGATGGACTGGCTTTTAGAAAAGGGGGTTTATTTGGTTACACAGTTACAGTCTTAAGGCC
>PVKY010003034.1:0-23085 GCA_004027775.1 Bradypus variegatus | reverse complement strand
CCACAGTTTGTAATGACAAATCAGCTCTTACTCTTACTGAGGGTCCCTAGAACATGATGTGTTGCTTCTTTCCCTATCTTTGCCATTTATCAGTTTGATTATAATGTGTCCTGTTGTAGGTCTATTTGGGTTTATCCTGTGTGGAGTTTGTTGAACTTCCTGGATGCGTATATTCATGTCTTTCATTAAAGTTGGGATACTTTCAGTCATTATTTCTTTGAATATTCTTTCTACCCCTTTCTCTTTTTCTTCTCTCTCTGAGACTCCCATAATGTGTATTTCAGTACACTTGATGGCATCCCACAGATCTCTCAGATTATGCCCACTTTTTTTCATTCTTTTTTCCTTTCTGCTCCTCAGTTTGAATAATTTCAATTGTCTTATCTTCAAGTTCACTGACTTTCTCTTCTGCCAGCTCCATCTGTTTTTGAACCCTTCTAGGGAACTTTTTATTTCTGTTACTGTGGTCTTCAAATCTGTTTCATTACATTTTATGATTTCTATCACTTTATTGATACTCTCTTTTGGGTTCATCTATCATTTTCGTGATTTCATTTAGTTTGTTGTCTGTGTTTTTCTTTAGATCATATTTTGGACAATTAAGAAAAATCTTTATCTGGTATGTCCATAATCTGGTCCTCTCATTAATGGTTTCCAATGCTTTCTTGCACCTATGCATAGACCTTCATTTCCTATTTCTTTACATTCCTTGTGGTTTACAACTGGACATTTTGATATTTTCATGTGTTATCTCTGGAATTTAATCTCTAAGGCATCTCTTTCTTAAGCTTGTATCCAACTAGTGTTCTGAAAGATTTCCTTGAATGTCAGGATAGCTAGGAAAGGGAGGAAGAAAGGAAGGAAGGAAGGGAGAGAGGGAGGGAGGGAGGAGGGAAGGCGGGAGGAAGGGAGGGAGGAAAGAAATAAAGAAAACACTATTCCCATTCTTTTCAGACTGGTCTGCAAAGTGTCTAACAATGAGTTTAAAGAATAGCCCAAAGCAAAAGCATAGGGTCCTCATAATCCTTTCTGAGCATGCATCTTATCCTGGCCTGAGCACCTGGCCCTAGGAAATCCCCCTTTACATGGATCCAACTGTCCTCTTTTCCCCTAGAAAATAGTGTCCCCTCCTGGTCCTGGGTACTACACTGTATACCTCATAGCTGACAATCCTTTGCCTCCCAGGCGCCTGTGATTTGACTAAGTCATTTGACATTGTTCTGGCTGAGCAGCGTGCATAGGGAAAGCTCTGGGACAAGCCTGCAATGAGTGTCCTGGTTCAGTCTTTCAGGAGCTCCGCAGAACTCCTGGGCTGGAGCCTGAGCTAGCTAAGCTGCCTGACTGCCTCAAAACCTGGTGGGGTGCCACGAGGGGGAAGCCCCGGGGAGCCCGCATGAAAAGACCTCTGAGAGAAACCCCAAAACTGCCTCGGGAGCCACCACAGGGCCTCCCCGGCCCAAGCACTGCTCCAACTCCAGCCGCTGGACTGAAGATCCCAAACCAGAAGCAACCAGCTGAGCCCTTCCTGAATCCTGGGCTCACAGCTGTTCTGAGATAATAGAACCACTGCTGTGTA
This sequence comes from Bradypus variegatus, assembly GCA_004027775.1. NCBI lineage: Eukaryota > Metazoa > Chordata > Mammalia > Pilosa > Bradypodidae > Bradypus > Bradypus variegatus. Next base: position 21,509 of record PVKY010003034.1, on the reverse strand, counting down.
AGCCACTAAGTTTTGGGGTGACTCATTACACTGCAATGGATAACCCATAGCATCATCCTTTCATGCCCCACCTCCACTATCCAATTCTGCTTCCAGTCTGCATTCCTAAAGTTAGGTCCACAAATGCAGTCCTTTCCTTCAAAGGAAGTGTCTACTATAAACTGAGGCATCCAGAGAGGCTGATCACAAGGTTTTCTGCTGTTCTCTGTCTTCATCATCAAGAAATAGATAACCCTAGTCAGATCATTTTCCCTCCTACTCACATCTAAACATTTGTAATAAATAAGAGGATGAAATGTCCCAGTTTCTTATACTTATATCCCTGTTATTCCCAAAAAAGCCTCTACTATCATTCCCAAACAAATCAAAATTCAAAAAATGGAATAAAATTAGATTCATTGGTCTCAAATCTGTTTCTGCCCAGAATCCAGCGAACAAGCTGTATTTTGCCGAGCTTCTCATTTAGAGGAGGGGGATTGCTTTGGTGTTATCCTTTCCTTCATCCTTATCTTGGCTATTAGATGGAACTGATTGCCGATTTGATAATTCACATCTAAATGGATTTCATTCGTCAAGAGCATAAAGTAATAAGGGCTCCTCAGTCTACGAGGAACGCAGAGGAGAAACGATCAAATTTGCTAACATCATGACAGATGTAGGTAGGTGAGCTTGGGGCTGTTCACAAAATCCCTGAATACAGATTGATGCCCCTGGAACCTTATTTCCCAACATTTTTGCTTATCCTAATTCCTCTTAGGGAAGAAACTGTATTTGGTTTTCTTAAAGGGAGAAAGTAGGAGTGGGTTTGCAGTGTGACCCCTGCCTACAACAGCCCCTATCCCATTTGCAATAAAATCATAGTTGGAAAAGAATCGTGGCATTTAAACCTGAGTTTATAACTCAGAGAAGCACAGTAATCCACTGCAGAATTTTCAGCATCAAAATATTCCCACTCTCAAAAAATGTTCATTTATCCTTGTAATTGTTTTTGCTATCACCACATAATGCATTCTGAAGAAAAACTTTAATATATTGTTTAATCAGTGTTGATTTAAACATGGATAGACCTTCCCACATAGCCACTGTCTCTAGGAAATGATCAAAATTCCCCAAAAAGAACTCACCCCCCCCCCACTCTCTGCCCAAATTGTTCTGGTGTAAAAACAACTCAATCACGCCTCCACAGAGCGTGAAGTCACGTGATCTGCAAGGACACGTGACAGTACTGCTAAGGGAGCACTTCCAATTTTTAGGACCCTTTATTTCCACCTGAAGCATCTTTCTACAGTAAGAAAAAAGCCAAAGCTCTGCCTTCCTCTGCCCAGGCTCTTTCTCCTCCAGCCTCAGCATTTGGGGCTGAAGATACCATTTGCGGAACGAGGCTGAGGAAGTGAGCCAAAGTGAATTTCAGGCTTGCCAGAGCTTGCAATCTTAATGCAAATCCAACAATTAGCAAGGCCTCAGCTGTGAATGCTGGAAGAAATTCCACACATCAGATGGCGAGAGAGGCTGGTTGGGAAAATTGCTTCCATCTCACCGCTGTCATCCTGTCATCTCCTAACTCAACCCATAACCTTGAAAACAAGACTGGATCCCACAAGTTATAAACCCACCAAGATGGCTCCAAAAGATCATCTAAAAAACCATAGGGCTGGACAACACACAGTGAACCCTGAGGGAAACCACAGACTGTAAGTAATAGTACCATTATAATAATATTCTTTCATCAATCATAACGAACGGACCACACTAACACAAAGTGTCAACAACAGGGAGGGTATAGGGGAGCCCTGTATTTTCCGCATGGTTTTCTGTAAACCTACAACTTCTCTATTAAAAAGGCAATCCCCTTATTAAGACAAAGCAGAACTATAAAGTGGTAAAAAGCCTAAGTGGGGAAAGAGTTTTAATACGATACAAGAAACAGACTGTGCCATGAGCTTCAAACCTGCCTGGATTGTCAGGCGGCACTGGCTGCCGAGAGCATCTCACTAAACTAAGACACTTAAAAGAATCCGCAGCGCTGGGGTGTCCTTGGCAGCCTGACACATGGAGTGGGTGTTGTTTTGTTTCCTGAGATGCATGAAGTAGGCAGAACACGCATGCACCTGCACCCCTGTGGCCAGTCCTCCTGTTTCCTCGGTCAGCCTTTACAGACGGGGCAAACGCTGTGGCCATCCCCAAAGCCCAGACCACACTCCACTCCAGCCTCTCAATCGTGGCATGTCACCAGCAGTCTGGGGGAAATCGTGCTGCTTCCCGCACACATTCCTCTTTGTGACTTTTCTTCTCCATCCTTCCATCCAAACACCCCCATTTCCCTGCTGAACTCTGTTCTTCCTAACACAAATCAAACAAGAGCTATATTTTTATATAAAAATGCCTCCCTCAGCCAAACATCCACACAGCAGGGGCCCTACTTTGGGTTCCCCACAAAGCAGATCCTGAGACCCCACTTACTTGGGAAGCGATGCCAGGAAGTGTGGCTCTGGGGCAGTGGACGAGGAAGTTTGGAAAACGAAGAGGGGATGAGCTAATGAGCAGGTTCTCACCGCAGACACCCACATCACCCAGCTGGGGACTTCTGAAATACTGCTTCTCACCACCCAAAGGATGAGCAACTGGGGTATCTGACCACCCACTCCTGCCTCTCATTGTTTGAGTGACATCTGAGTCCCCTCTGAAGATCCCAGGGCCTCCGTGTGTACAGAACACCGGCAGGGGCATGCCTGGCCGGAGGACCTCCACTGCAGAGTGACCGAGAGGCTCGAGGCAGGAAGCCCTCTGCGAGGATGGCAGTGGCCCCCCAAAACCAGAGGGGACCCTCAGAGAGGGCCACAGGGCAGCAGGGAGGATGCCCACAGGAGCACCACAGCACACGCCTGGATCTCCCACACGCTCGGGCCTGCACACAGTAGGCGGCTCTGCCTGCTGAGGAGCAGTCAAGCACTCTCCCCCTTTTCTCCTCTGACTGCACGTTGATCCCTATTTGTGTCTCTTTTCCCTGATACAACCTTTAACCCAAGCATTCATTTACGCATCTTTTAATCTGTACAAAAAGCTCCCTGTCTGCATTCTGCAAACACTTGTTTTGAACCCAATTATCTCCGTGCCCCTGTCTCTCTCAGGCACTGTCAAGACAGTTTACTTCAAATGAGCCAACGACTCCAGCTCACAGCCCTGCCTCTGACTCTCAGGAAAAGAAGCTGGGGTGTCTTCCTCAATCAAAGGGCTCCACCAGGGGTTTTGCTAGAAGTCTAAAGAAAATAATTATTTCAGATTCACATGATTGTTTTCTATGTCTTCTATCACGTAAGTAAAAATGAAACTTGCCCCTTTATATATTAACTTCTTATCCAATAAGCAAATGTGAGGGCAGGAAATTTTATCACAGCGAATCCCACTGGTTTTATATTTAAATCACAATAGCTGCTTTGTGAAACAGCTTTTAGTCAAGTCTGTTCAAAACTAGAAAAAAAATTAAGTATGTTCAAAAACGTGAGCTATTGTCAGAAATTCATTTTATTTTTCCCTGTAAGACTGTCTATAACTCTTTGCTTTCCTACCACATCATCCTCTCGTTCTAACCCAGGATGGTTTATCACACTCTAGTTTTTGGAGGTTTTACCACTTCATCATTCTCAAAAGATTTTTGCACATGACAGCGCTGTTTCCAATGCAACCATTATATTGAAGGATGTCGGTGCTGAAAATGTGCGTGTTCGGGGTTCGGAGGCTGCGTGTGACAGCCCGTGGCACGGCCTCCTTCAGCCCCAGGCCGGTGATGAGCGTGTCCATCATCATGTCTGCCTCTCGCTCGCCATGACCCTCCTTTCAGATTGCCAGCCGCACAAAGGACATAATCCTTCACCAGGTCTCAGAGAAGCTCCTCTAATTGATGTGCAGAACTCAATCTCATGTGAAGGTTTAACGGGAGCCACATACAGTACAAAATGGCGTGTGGCATCTGCTACAGAAGACAGCCCAGGGAGAGAAGAGAGATGCTGGCGTGGGGGCTTTCTGCAGACTCTGACTGATAAGCATGACCTAATAGAGAGCTGGGAGCAAGAGGAACAAAAAAGAACACTGCAGCCAATATCAATCCATTATATACTTTCTGGTTATTATTACGGCCCCTGAATGTTCCCCCAAAGAAAAGCAAGACACAGATAATTTATGTACCTATTGAAAGTAATCTTCCAAGCATGAATGGCTGAAGGATTATAATTTCTTTCTCCCCAATCATCATAGGTCTCCCGGAGGTCAAACAAATAACCAGCATCCTTTCCTCCTAAACACTGCAGACTCTGCCAAGGTTGAGATATGAGTCTATTAAAAATCCCATTTAAAATAGAATTTTATTTTGCCTATGATCTCATTTATTAATTGCTGACTGCCTTTTAAAACCTTCAGTGGAAGACAAAGGGACCTTCAAATCCTTTCTCGGAGAATTAAAACTTTAATTTAAAAGTTCCAGATGGACTGTTAAAGTTTAAGTACTTTAACCACCAGAAGATGAAAGGAACTTTGCCTAGTTTTGTTGCACAATTGCCACACAGGAGTTCCCCAATCCTAGCCAAATTGAGCATCAATTTAAATTAGATTTACTCGTGGGACCCTTGACAATCATAGTAAACACAAGATATTAGGGAGCTAAGGAAATCGGTCTATTAGATGACAATTAGAGCCGCTAGCTTTCCAGAGCTTATTTTCAGTTAATGTGATCCCCGATAGACAGTTGTATTTGACTGTCGTAAACAGAGATGTGCTCTAACACAGGCTACACGCTGGGCCTCAGAGCTGGTTTGGGAAGCCCTGCTGAGAGCCCATGTTTCCTGCACACTTTAAGGTGGCTTCAGCTGATCCTCCAAACAAGTGACTTCAAAGCCACTTGCTAAATAAACTTACTACTCCCGCCTGCTCCCATATGGGATATAACTCCCAGGGGTGTAACTCTCTCTGGCAACGGAGGACATGACTCCCGGGATGAGCCTGGACCCAGCATCATAGGATTGAGAAAGCCTTCCTGACCAAAAGGGGGAAAAGAAGTGAAATAAAGTTTCAGTGGCTGAGAGATTTCAAATGGAGTCAAGAGGTCACTCTGGAGGTTATTCTTATGCATTATATAGATACCCTTTTAACTTTCTAGTGTATTACACTAGCTAGAAGGTAATACCTGAAACTGTTGAACTGTTACCCAGTAGCCTTGATTCTCGATGACAATCCTGTAACTAGACAGCTCTTACTGTGTGACTGTGTGATAGTGAAAACCTGGTGACTGAAATTCCCTTCAACCAGTGTATAGGCAGATGAGTAATAAAATGACAAAAATATGTATAAATAATAGGTGGGGAATAAGAGGTATGGGATGGTCTTGGTGTTCCTTTTTATATTTTTATTTTTTTAAATATTTTTTCCTTTATTTTGGAGTAAGGAAAATGCTCAAAAATTGATCGTGGCTAGGAATGCACAACTATATGAAGAGACTGTGAGCCACTGATTGTCTACTTCAGATGAATTATATGGTGTGTGAGTGTCTCTCTACAAAATTGCATTTTAGAAAACCCACCTGCTCTACAACCGTAAGTCCTCCTGGAAGTTCCCGTGTTCCCCAGAGAAGAACTCACACGGCCCTTTCAGAGGCGTCTGTGCGGTGGTCCTGGAAACGACCGGCCTTGCCTTTCGCTCAGAGGCTCTGGAAACGCAGCAGGGCCAGTGTCTCCCGCTGGCACAGTGCTTTGCAGCTAGAACATGCACGACGTGGGCTTCACAAATCGGAATTGCCCACACCCTTAGATACGGTATGTCCCCATCCGGGGATTTATTCTGAAAAATCGATCAAGATTCACCCAAAGGTTTATGAACAACAGTTTGCTTAGGTCACCCCTGCATCTCCCCCCCATTCTTCTTAACCATCCCTGTACCCTGTACCCACCTTTCCCCACCATCAGGACTTCCTCTGTGCCCCCAGCCTCGCAGATATTTCTCTGGAGAGCCTGGTCCCCATGGGCTGACCTGGGCCTTTCCCCACCAAGACCTACCTGTGGCTGCCAGGCTGGAAACACAGGTACTTTTTCATACTAAAGTGGTGATGGATAACGTTTCCCCTATTATGTAGTATTTTATATTTTAAAATGAAATCTCCCTGAAGATTACCAAAAAAGGGAGAGATTGTAAAGGGAATTTCAGGCTCCACATAAACCCAGTAGTACAGACTTTTGAGGCTTAAAATCCTTGTCTTGAATATATTTTCAGCCCCCTTGCACATGCGTGTGTGTATGTTTTTGTTTATTGGTTGTTTCCTTATAAGCAGATAATCGAGTTTATTATAGAAAATGTGGGAAATAAGAAACAGTGAAAGGAAGATAGGAAGATAAAATCCATCCATAGTCCCTCCATGCAGAAATAGCATTTTTTAACATTCTATTGTGTTTTATACCACACTTAGTAACATTCATAAACTTTTGTTTATTTTCTGGAGTCATGATTACAGTATATGTGTAGTTTTGTGTTCTTTTTTCACTTTGCATGTTTATTTAAAAATGTCAGAATATTTCTACCCCAAAAAAGCCGATCAATGGGGTCACATTTACATGTTTTCTTCACTCATCAATTTATCTGTCAAGAGGACTTTAAAAACTTGCCCAGGCCTTCTGGGCTGCTTATCCATCCCTACCAAAATGTACTAGACGTTAAGAAAGTTTTCCCAGATAAAGGCACGCGTGTCCAGGGATAGCACAGGGACAGGCCTCGGGGTGTTGCAGCAACGCAGGTGCAGCTGGGGCCAGCGGGCGGCCCATGGGGCAGCTCTGCAGAAGCTCACGCTGCAGGGTCTGCAACGGGCCGTCAAGGCTCCCCTGCAGCCACACCCCCTGACTGCCCAGGGCGCTGCCCACCCGCGCCCCAGCCTCCACCCCGGGGCCCTGGGAATCCCCACGGGGCCAGGCTACTCTGAGGAGAGCCTTCGCTCCACCCTTCTCTACTGCAGACCACGAGGTCTGCCCACCGCACGTGCACCCCTCGGCTCACGGTCAAAGGCTCAGAGCAGGCTGTGCCCCTTGTCACCGCTTATGAGTCGATGAACACAATCGCATTTCCACCTGGCCTTCTTTTCTAGTTTTGCCACTGACTGGGGCAAAATGCTAGCATTTACCTTGTGTAATCCTACTTGGAGACCAATAACCATTTTAAAGCAATTCAGACCAAATAGAAAACTACAGTCAAATGTTTCTTAGGGAAATGAGGTGGGGAGAAGTAACATTTTAAAAGTCGTGCTAATTAGTCACACTCTTTGAATAATGTCCAAAGAGGCCGCTGAAAGGAGCAGGGGCTGGGAAGGGAGGGGCGGGAGGAGGAGGAGGAGGTTGACCTCGGTTATTTGAGCATTTTGTCTGAAAATAGCATGTCGCCTCATCAGAGGAGTTGAGTTACATCTAAGCTCTCTAGAAATGTTGGTTTATGTTGAAAGTAAACGTTATGAAAAGGTTTTTGCTCTCTTCAAGCTGGCAAGGCTGTCCTCCTATTAATTTACACTTAGGAGGAGCATCGGGTTTCCAATAATGAACAACACGACCATCCGGCCAGAGACGCAGAAGGAATGAAATTCTCCACGGACAAGTCTGGCAAGTTTGCCATCCTCTGCGTGGGGCGCTGAGTTCACCCGGGAGATCGTGAGGAACGCGGCCCTGTGTCCCATCGGCAGACGGAGGACCCCTGAGCAGTTCTGGAGTTCCCAGAACCCACTTCCCAGAGGACAGGGCGTGCCCCTGAGCAACTGGGGAGTGGGGTTCTCAGGACCCTGGCTTTCTTCGGGAGCCCGGGCAGTGGTGCTGGGTGAGTCATTCCACTGGCCATCAATCTCCAGTGCATGTCTGTTCAACCTTCTTAAAAAGGGGGATAGAGGGGTTGACTAAATCAAAACACAAGGGAAGAGGGAGCTAGAATGATTGCAAATGTGCATTATTATCCCAGGGAATGACCTGACCAATATGTCACTCTGTAAGATAAAATGAATGGCATACATCTTTTTCCATTTTCTTTCATAGTCTAAAGAAATCCAGGATATGGTATAGAATCTCCATTTTTTAATAACAAATAACTATTATTCTATTCCACTTTTACAGATATACTGAATTGCTTTCCATGCTTCTAAAAGCATTTCCCCATGAAATGTTGCTGTACATCTACCTGATAAACATATAATTTCAGCTCTCCCTCATTATTCATCATTTTATAGGATGGATTTTTACCGCTTCAGAGAGTTGGTACTCTTTAGTAACATAACAAGGTTTATAGCTCATTGACTCTTTAGTCGATCTTTTGAGTGACATATGTCCTTTCCAGAATAAGTAGAGAAGGACAAGTCCTTGGTCAAGGTTTAAGGACTTTGAGGACATCCATTGAGCTTCTTTGTCTCCATGCTAGTCCCAGAGGCAGCCAAGCTGTAGGTTTTCCATGTCTCTGAGGGACACCCATTCAACCACGTTCATGTTTGGTGTATTTGATTTTTATTTTCTTTGCAGAAACCAAGAGCAATTTGCCCTGTGTCTGGACCGCACAATGACAAGACAGATGCATTTGAAGCTGCTTCATTAAGCACTGCTTCAGGAAGATTCCACCCTTCCCCCTGGGTTCACCTCAATCCTTCATAGCACTGAGCCTTGATTTTCACTTTGTCATTTCAGGTTAAGAAGGTCTTAGGCCAAACGTAGCCTCTGTTCACCTATTTACATGACAGATGACCTGGTGTCAATAATCTGCATCAATAACACTGCTAGTTTGCATTTTTTACTACCTATTATCCTGTTGAGTTTCTAGCAAAAATGCAACAATTTCAGTATCTCTGCCCAGAAACCAAGAGGATGGACAGCACACTCAGACAGAGTATCTGAAAATTATCTCAGCGATCCCCGTTTGGGTACTGCAGACGTACTGGGTGGTCTTGTCCTGCCCAGATCCCCTGGAGCACCCAGTGCATGCAAACCCCAGCTGCTCTAACCACCCCCTTCTCCGAGCACCGCCCTCGGGCAAGCAGGAGCTTCTTCACCTCCAACAGGAAGCTACACTCTTCCCCCACACACTGGACAGCTGGCCCCTTACCTCAAAGTGGGACGGAATCTAGGGTGACTTCGTGGTCAGCTTCTCTCTCCTACACCATCCTGCCTCTCACTCCCCTTTTCCTGAGAGCCCTCCCCCAATAAACCACTTAAAGAAGAATCCCCACTCAGGCTCTTTGTCTGGGGAAACCCACTCAAGACGCAAGCTGGATTATGTAAGTTATGATTTAAATAAAATTTTGAAGCCACATAATGATTCTACACTCTCAGGCTCAGAGAGCATATGAAACATAACAACAAAGTGCAAAAACTTGTACATATTTAAATATTTACTTCACCATTTCATCAGTGTAGTCAAGTGTTCCCCCTTGTCCATGTGTTTTAAAACGTCTATGTTCGAGTACACGGCTTTGGATGGTGACCATGCAGAGTGGCTCCATCTGATTAAATGCACAACACCATAGGAAGATGGGAGTTTAAAACCATTCTCAGTAGCAGTGATTATTATGAATTGTCCCCGGGCATAAATAGTAGACAGTCTGTGTTTTCTCAGCGTGTAGAATAGCCTTGCATAAGGCTGACTTGCATTCCAAATCCGAGCACGTTTTCAGGGCTCAGCTGGGGCACGGCTTCCCCTTCCACAGCCAGCACCCCAGCACCCAGGGAGAGCTGTCCTGCTGACTATCAGAGCCCTTCCCAAAGTCAGGCCCACGATTTAGTCACCGTTTTATGCCCAGCGCCTCAATTACTGTACGAAAGAAGGAAGGAAAAGAAGGAGGGAAGGAGGGAGCATGGAGAAGAGGAGGAAGGAAAAGAAGGATGCACAGAAAGAAGGAAAGAAATTGGATTTAAACATATAGAATACATATATTTTTACCTGATTCAATGAGTTTTTGAGACAACATCCTTGCTCATATGTCATATATTCCAAAGATCACAGTTTACAATATTGATATCAGTAAAACAAAGAGCAGTAACAACAATGACAAAATGGGATTTAGACCCTAAAGCTCTTTATTCTCACCTCTACATTCTTATTTTCATGGCATAGCTTTAAAGTAATATGACACGCTCCCATTAACATTTTTCAGTTGCAAAAATCCAAAAAGATAAGTACGATGAGCAACAGTAGGTTTGTATCCCCTCAAAGAACCTGTTCACAACATGCTTATTAATTACAAAGGGAACAACAGAAACTGCTGCAGCAACACCACCCTGGCCGATAGATCAAAGTTCGCTTGGGACGTCATCACCGTGCGCCCCTGACATGATGATTGAGAGGACACAACATCACCTTTGTCATATTCTTGTCAAAATAATCTGAATTTGATCATGAGGGAAATTCATACAAACCCAAACTGAGAAACATATTACAAAAAACTGGCTGGCAGTCTTAGACGGTGTCAAGGTCATGAAATACAAAGAGGGACTGAGAAGTTGTCCCAAATTGTAAGTGACCTGGGAGTCCTAACAACTCAACGAAATGTGAGGCCCTGGATTGCATCCTGGACCAGAAAAAGACAAGAGAAGGACAGCTGGAAACATTTGAACAAATCTGTCAATTAGCCACTAGCATCACGCCACGCCATTTCCCGATGTTGCTCATGGTACTAAGTGTCTGTGAGATGTCAACATTTGGGAAGCTGGGTGAAGTATATATGGGAATTCTTTGTACTATTTTGCACCTTTTTTAAGTCTGGAATAGTTTCAAATAAACACTTAAAATGCTTCAATTTCAAATACCTAAAGATTGGATTTCAGTGCCTATCTGTGAGCAGTTGATGAATTTCTGAGAAAATGGAAATAAAGGTTATGAAGTTGCTTTCATGTTCTTTAGATCAGTGGGTGGCTTGAGCACCTGGATATTTTAATTCGGAGAGACAGACAGATGGAGAGAGACAAGGAAAGACGTCGGACATGGAAAGGGCACTTCAGACACAACCAGAGCCCCATCTCTGAGCTGCACCCAGGGGGCTGGGGCTGTTCGGCTCAGCCCAGGGCCCGTGAGGTCCCATGATCACAACGGGCAAGGGGTGAGGTCCCCCAGGAGAAACGACAACAGTGCCCAGCGCCCTGAGGCCTCAGGTCATCTGTGAACACAGTGGATGCACAGGAGTAGAACTGCCTTAATGTGCTTCTAAAACTAACTGAGCTCATTCGATTCCCTTGCCCCTCTCACCGGGAGCTCGGAGGCCTGGAGAGGCGGATGGGAGCCCACCTCCTTCGATCGGCTGGAGTCTGACCAGTGCCAAACCGCCTCTCCAGCGGAGGGACGAGAGGGTTGAGGCTGTGCTCTCTGATGGGTGTCACTGAGGCAGACACCCGAGCGCAGGGGGAACGGGGCTGCAGCCTTGCTCCTGGCAGGGGTCCGTCCTTGGGCTTTCACCTTCCAAAGTTATTGGGAGGGGGCGTCTTTCAAAATGAGCATCCCTGGGCCTGACGTGTTTACTGGGAGAGGTTCCCGGACTTAGCAGAGTTTCCGAACTGAGAGGTGGGCACACGTCTGAAAGCTCTCAGTGACAGGTGTCAGTGCAGGGTAGAGCCAGAAGCAGCCAAGGAAGGAGAACAGGTTTAAACGTATGATTAATTTCAGAATCATAAACAAACAAAAAAATGGGGGCTAAATTTACCTAGATGGTGAACTAAAAGACAAAGTCACCAGCTTCCCTCACTTCCACCTGCAGTTAGAACGAATAAATATACACTCTATGAAAAACAGTCCCCTCAGGAGTGTTTAAACATGAGGATTTGTGAGTATGAAACCCCGGGCAGCAGGGACGTGCCTCTGAGCAGCGAAGCCGTCCCACCTCCCCTTTCCTTCTGTGCTGTGGGGTCTCGGCCCCCCACCCTGGCACTACCCGAGCAAGGCGAGTTTTGGAAACATGAGTGAACAAACCAAAAAAGAATTTTTTTTTTTATCTTTCTTTGCTTCTCTTGATTTCAATGTAGTCAGTAGGTCTCAGGCAAATGAGCTGTTTCACTAGGTAGAGACTTGTCAGAATCTCCTCATGACAACAGAAATAAAATAAAAACCAGAAACCTATTCTCCCTCTAAAATGTGGGCAGCCACAGTCCACCTCTGCTGAGTGAAGCTGAGTGCAACTACAGAAATCAATGTCAGAAAAAGCAGCAACTGTGGAATAGAAGGGAGTAAAATCCCCCAAGACCCAAGAGCCAATGGGTTGTAAATAGTCTTAAGCCCGGGCTTACAAGACAAAGATGCCAGCCCATATTACACTAAAATGGTCATGTCGTTTTCAGACGCAGCAATTCACAGCGGCCACTCCATCTCGACCTACGTTTCCCCGGGGAGGGGGGGACTGGAGTAGACATCTCTGATCTCCTTCTTACAAACTTTCACTGCCCGAAGAGCAGAAGAATTTAACATTTCAATTATCCAGTTCCTCTGACAGCTACACTTAACATAAGGAACAAACAGTCTGACGTACATCCCTCCACAGAAGTAGTAGTAGTAACAGAACTGTATATCTCACTGCAGCACATATATTCTACAAGGAAAGGTGGGAGAAAAAATTACATATAACAAATTCATGCATGAAGCAAAGAACAACGTCCCGTCTCTGGGAAACAGCCTGGGCTCTGCCTGGGAACTGCTCCCAGTAAGAGCTCCCGGCTGCCTTCCTCCTGCAGGGAGAGCCGCGAGGGCGTGGGCAGATCCTAACTGCCTGACGTTTCAGAAACAGAGGCCAGCAGTGAGGGGCCATCCAGGGGCTGAACTGACTTGACCCTCTTTTGCCATCCTTCTACTTGGAAAGCATAAAACATTCTTTCCTCCATTATTCAGCACCGTGGCTCGTGTTCTCTCATTGCAAGTGTGGGACCTCACGCCCATCTGACAGGTGAGAATCGTGAGCCTCGTGGGGACGAGGTGAGCACGGCGACACAGCTGAGACCCGACCCCCCTCCTGACACTAGCTGCTGTGGGCCCACTCCCCAGTCCCACTCTCAGGCGAGGGCTTGTCTGCTCCATATTTTCATCGTCTATGTAGGCCATCACCCTTGGGTCATCTCCCTTTTCTTCACAAAATCCGCAAAATGCAAGTTTGACTAAAAAAACTCTATTAACCACACTAAAACATCACCTCAAACGGAATCCGAAGTGTCCTTTGCTCTCTAAATTACTGTCTTAATAACACAGTGGCTCTGCTGGACATGGAAGGGATTTTACAGCAACCTTTTCTAATCACAAAGGCCTTGCCATGACGAGCTCACATGCAGACACAGGCACATATGCCACGTACAAGCCAGCCCACGCACGCTCTGAGAACACTGGTTATGCATCAGGACTCCAGAATCAATCTTGGATCTGAGCCGACACACCCCACAAGGTTCAAATAATTGGGCGGCCACCAGGGCACAAGCAGCACTCCGCATCTGCTGGCAGTGGGGGCCCAAAACCTGCGCCTCCCCTCCGCAGGGGCTCCCGGGCCTGGCTGGGAGTCTTCCGGCTGCAGATCCCAGCCCCTTCCTCAGCCCCCACCCACAGGCCCAGACCCCCAGAGTCAGCTTTCCAGGAGGAGCTCCTGAGGATCTAGAGTGTTCCAAGGCTCAGCAGGAGACTGCCCTCTAGGAAGACACCCCGACCCCCAGTGAAAAAGACCCTTACCAGGAGGAAAGCTCGGCCCTGCCCCACATCTCAGCCACCTCCGCCTCTGAGTGCCCTCCTCCCCCAGAGGCTGAAGTGAACCCCAACATCACCGAGCTACTGAGACAACCCTCCAGAATTCTCGTTATGGAAGAAAAATAAACCCTAATTGGTGTAAGCCACTATTGGCTGAGTTTTCTGCCACTTAAATCGGAAACGTCAAGCAATTAATTAATACTAATGAGTCAGTGCACCCAGCTCATTCTTTGGAGCCGGGACAGAAGATCTCAGGGTGCCTGGATCCAGGGGCCGTCTCTCTGCCACGGTGTGGGCTGGAGAAGCAGAGCTGGGTATGCGTCTCCCAGGACACCAGGGGAAGCCACGGCTCTGGCCCCTGGCCCCGTGAAGATCCCAGAAGAAAGCAGAGAAGCGTCTGGTCAGTTCTGCTTCAATTCCTACGTGTTCTGCTCCATCAACCCATAAAAATCAGCTGCTCAGTGTTTCCTTGAATGACCCACGGAAACTCTAAGATTAATTTGGTAAATTGAACCACAATTTAAAAAACACTGCCACGGTTTTCAGAAGCTTCTTCGTCTAATTATTCCTCTTATGAAAGAAAATGCTCACATATGGAAAAAAAAAACCTTATGTGTTTTCTCAATTAAATGATACTGCTCCCCAAAGTCTCCTAGATGTTGGGGGAAGCACAGAGCTGGGGACGGTGGGGTGGATGGAGAAATTAGAGGGAGTCTTTGGCTTGAGTCAAAGCAGAGGAGGCAAAGGGTGGGAGGAAGCCGCGTTCTCAGTCAGTGGGCGAAAGAAGCAGGGTGAAAGGGTGAGAAGCAAGGAGCACTCCACCCAGACCTGCTCCGAGTGGGAAGGGCTCATGAACTTGAGAAACTAAATGGGAACTTGAACTACAAAGCCCAGCCCTTTCAAATAACCTGCCAGTTGGCAAGAGTCTAAAAGAACATTTTTTCACATTTTAAAAGCTTTGTGGAAACTCTTTGAATGCAATATCTTCATCTATAAAATAAAGGGATGGGAATAAGTGAGCTACGAGAGTCTCTCGGCTCTGAGATCTTGTAAGTTTATGATTTGTCTTCCCAAGACAATTCTGGAAGGCCATAGCTTTTCAACTTAAATCCATCTCTCTCTCCAGCCTTCCTCCAGTCCACAAAAGAAATTGCATGAGTTTGGAAAGAAATTCCCCCATCTTCCCTCAATAGAACAGTTGAGTGCATTTACTTCTAGCCCAATTATTCAGCCTCAGAAATCAACAGCTTCACTACTCACTCGGTGACTTTCAGGCACGTGCACATGTCAGCACCGTGGTTGCATTCGGGATACAGCAAGAGAGAAGATATTGCACCTGCCTTCCAGCTACTCACAGTTTAGACCAAGCCAGTAAGTTTTCCAAAATGCTGTTGCACACACAGATGGATAATTATTGTAGCCCTCTGGGCGGATCTCCCTCTTGTCCACACCCTCGGCGGCTGATCATCTTGGGGAGTGCATTCTCACTATCCCTCCTGTTGGGTGGCTGTGGCCTCTCCCCACAGCGCACAGCAAGGGGGTGTGCCACCCATTCCAAATGCCGCCTTGCACAACCACCACTGAACAGTAACGAAGGCTTGATGCAGGGTTCAGGCAACTTCTCCAGGACCTGACAGAGTGGGGGTGGCAGTGACGGATGGAATCGGTTTCTGAGCCCTGGTCCCCTCTGCCTAGTGCTTTTGTCAGTACCCCACATGGGGACTT
Organism: Bradypus variegatus; assembly: GCA_004027775.1. Lineage (NCBI taxonomy): Eukaryota > Metazoa > Chordata > Mammalia > Pilosa > Bradypodidae > Bradypus > Bradypus variegatus. Next base: position 6,086 of record PVKY010003034.1, on the reverse strand, counting down.
CACCATCTTTTCTTCATTTACTCCTGAAATCCCCTCCCTTTATATCACCCCTTTTCCAGGATACCCTGCACCCCCTGGCAAGTAATCAAGTCCCGATACTCTGGCCCCATCCTGTGTCTTGCAGCTCAGGACCTCAGGCATCCACTGATGGGCACAGGCTCTCCCAGAGGCAGGGTGTGCTGGTGGGAAAGTGAGGGAGGGGAGGGAGGGAGCCAGAGCCTGCTCGCTTCTCTAGAGGAAATGCTGAGCCCTGGATGCTTGGGTTTAGGTGGGGAGTGAGGGGGACAATAGAGTTTTCTCTCTGGGCTCTAGCTTCTTTTATTCTAAAGTATCTGAAAATATTGGCCTCAACAACCCCAAGAAAGAAACACAGGTTGGCGAATTTCCTTGCTGTGGAAGTTCACATTAGAAATGAATGTTCTTCCTGAGAACACCCTCCAAGGGTCAGCGTCTAAGTGAGTCCACTGCACTGTGAGGATAAAGATTCTGATGAACAGCCAGAGGAAGGATGGCTATGTGGTGAGAAGCAGGAAGACTTCCTATCAGTGTGGTATGTGACTTGGTTTTACAAGTGAGTTCGCAGCACAGAAGGGTGTGAGGACAGGGAACCTGCTGTCATGTTCCAGGCAAAGGGCAAATGTGAGCAACATGGAGACGTGAGTCTGCCTGGAGTGCCAAGGAGACTCCTAAAGGGCCAGCCACTTCAGCCACTCCACAACTGTCTTGGGAATCCTAGACCCGTAGCCCCCTCCCCTTGTGCTGCTCGATGACAAGACTTCTGAAGGCCCACGTGACCTCTGAGAAACCCAGAGGGGCTCTGAGATGTCCCCCAGCTGACTTTGTGAACTTTATAAACATCCTCCTAGTGTGCAATGAAGCTGTCTGGAGGTGACAGGTGCAGACACAGGAAGGGAAGAACAAAGCCTTGGAGGCACGATTTGTACATTCCATGGAAAACAAAAAGTCCAGTACCATCTGTCATTCCAGGCGCCCCAAGTGAGTAACTCAATCTGATCCTTTTTTTACCCCCAAACCACATTTAAGGAAATTAATTAGTCAATTGAAGGATGCAAATTTTATTGATTTATACAAGATCCTGAGGTTATAGTAACTAAGTTGTGTCTGCTGACTCGTGTGTCAAGAAGCCTGCAGTAGAGGCGGATGGGGAAGACCATGGAACCGTAGAAGACAGACTGAGAAGGAAGCTGTTTCGGGGGGCAGTGGACAGTAGGCCAGGAATCGAGGTAAGAGCAGAATGTGGCGCCCGGGAGCCAGTCTGATGCATTTGTACCCATTTGATATGGGTAAAATACCACAGAAAACGTGAGGTTACAAAAGCTGCGTGATCACGTGCTTCATAAGGACTGATCCAGTTTTCACACACAGTGGAGTTGAGAGGAGGCCACTGGACACAGAGACCAGGTTAGCGTGCTGAACAGTCCAGGCAAAAAGAAGGGAGAGCTTTAGGAAGATGGGGTGATGTGGGAAGAAGCAGGCAGGGGTAAAAAGAACTCAGAGGTATAATTCAGAGCTCTCAAAACCTGACTGGATATGAGGAATGAAGAAGATGAGTTTGTGCCCAGGGTAGCGTAGGAACATAGATCGCGTAAGGACAAGGAAAGGAAGGAACTGGTAAGTCAGGAGGATGGGGCAAAAGGAGGGAAATGGTGAGTACGGTATCAGACAAGTAAACTCCACAGACCGAAGACAAATAAAAGTCTGAAAGTTAACTCAAAATGGATCAAAGACCTAAGTATAAGAGACAGTACATAAAAACTCCTAGAAGAAAATGTAGGGAAACAGCTTCAAGATCTGGTGATAGGTGATAACTTCCTAGACCTTACACCCAAAGCACAAGCAATGAAAGAAAATACAGACAAATGGGCAGTCCTCAAAACTGAGTACTTCTGTGCTTCAAAGGACTTTGCAGAGAGGGTGAAAAGGCAGCCAACTCAGTGGCAGAAAATATTTGAAAACCACATTTTGAATAAGGGTTTAATATCCAGAATATATAAAGAAATCCTACAACTCAACAATAAGAAGACAAACAACCCAGTTTAAAAATGGGCAAAAGACATGAAGAGACATTTTTCCAATAAGGGAATACAAATGTCTAAAAAGCACATGAAAAGATGCTCATTGTCATTAGCTATTAGGGAAATACAAATCAAAACCACAACAAGCTATCATTTCACACCTATCAGAATGGCCACTATTAAACAAACAGGAAGCTACAATGTTGGAGAGGATGTGGGAAAATAGGAAAAATTAACTCACTGCCGGTGGGGTTGTAAAATGGTATAGCCACTGTGAAAGATGGTTTGGTGGTTCCTCAAGAAGCTAAGTACAGAGTTGCCCTATGATCCAGCCATTCTGCTACTTGAGATGTACCCAGAAGATAAGAAAGCAGGGACACGAACAGACATTTGCACACCAATGTTCATAGCAACATTATTCACAATTGCCAGAAGATGGAAACAATCCAAGAGTCCATCACCCAATGAATGAATAACAAAACATGGTATATACATATGACGGCGCACTATTCAGCAGTAAGAAGGAATCAAGTCCTAAAGCACATGACAACATGGATGAACCTTGAGGACATTATGTTGAGTGAAATAAGTCAGACACAAAAGAACAAATGTTGTATGATCTCACTAATACGAACTAATTACATTGTGTAAACTCATGGATGTAGAATCTAGAATACAGGTGACCAGTGGATAGAATGAGGCTAGAGAATGGGGTGCAGTTGCTTAAGATGTCAAGAATTTTTAACTAGGTTGAATTTAAATGAGTGGAAATGGATAGAGGTGATGGTAGCACATTATTATGAGGATAATTAACAATGCTGAACTGTGTGAGAGTGTGGTTGATTGGGGAAGTTTAGCATCATATATGTCAACAGAAAGAAAGCCAGAGGTTAAAACATGGGTATGTATAACTCAGAAAATCTTATGGTGGATGATGACCATGATAAACAATACAAATATGAAGAATTTCCTCCATAAACTAGAACAAATGTACACAACTATTACAAGGAGTCAATAACAGCGTGGTATATGGGGAAAAACACACCTACTGCAAACTATGGACTATAGTTAAGAGTAGTATCTTAATATTCTTTCATCAACAACAACGAATGTACCACATCAATGTTAGGGAACAACAATGGGAGTGGATAAGAGATACAGGATGTTTTGGGTTTTCTTTTTTGCTTTAGAGTAATGAAAATGTTCAAAAATTGATTGTGGTGATGCATGCACAACTATGTGATGATATTGTGAGGTGCTGATCATATAATTTAGGTGGATTGTGAATATATTTCAACAAAAATACATTAAAGAAAAAATACAGTTTAGCTCTTTATTATTAAAAAAAAAAGTCTGAAAGACAAACCTGAAGAAACCAAAAAGAAAATATATTTCGTATGAGAGAAAGGACTGACGAAAGACTAATGAAAGGACATATAACAATAAATTATATTCTTTTATTTAGTAAATAATTATTAATTTTACTTCAAACCCACAAACAATGCTTGAGAGTTTTCACATGGCCATAGTTAAATTAGAAGAGTTCTGCTCAATGCAAGCAGTCATACCAGGTGTCATTTAAAAAGAAAGAAAGGAAAAAAAAAAGACTTGATTTTGCACTCTGCTCTGCCTGGGCTTTGGCAGTTAAAATAAACAAATCTGAAAAGGATCCTCAGTAACATACCCAGTTATTAATTAATAAAATCTTTAAAAGTTAAAGACGTCATCTCTTTTCAGGAGATGATAATCAAGGAAATACACTCAGATGTCACGGAAGCAGAGCTTGAGCTTGCACAAGGCTTTGGGGACAACTAGTTTCTCCTTTCCTAGTTAACAGAGCCTAACTTGGGTCACAGCAGCTTTCTCATCTCATCATATTCCTTTTGTCATGGCACCTTTGTTTTTAAAATTAGCAAATTCAAATGCAACAGCTCCCAGATTCACTGACACCCAAGCCCCCAGGGACTCTTTCCTACCCAGATACCTAGTACCATCTTTCCAACATCTAAGAAACACATATACACCCACAGGAACTCCCCTTGTTTGATTCAACACCACCTAGGTGGTCCCTGATGAAACGCAGTCACTCAAGCCACATTTGCTGAATGAATTACTAAAAGGAAAATCAAAAAGCTGCAAAAGCTACAAAACAAGGTGAAAAACCTGACCTATGCCACAACTTAAGATCATTACATATTTCATTCATTCATTCAACTAATATTTGTTCATTGCCCGCTACAGGTCGGATAGCATCATTGGCTAGCCAGGTGCCCAAAATGCAATTAATTCCAATTGCATTTAACATGCAGTGAGGCACTTATAAATACTCAAAGATCTCTACTGGAAAAAGACAATGATGAAGGATGCCACTGTTGTTTTCCAAGAGCCCATGGCCCTTCCTGGATCAGATCTCTCAATTCTGTGTTTATAACATGGGGATTTGATCCAAAAAGTAAAAACAGGATGTCAGCATCCTGGCAGCGGTGGCAGCAGGGCTTCTCAGCTGTCCCATGGCCAAGGAGCCCAAGCCACGTCCGTGGCAGCAGTGGCTGTGGGCAGTCCCCATGGGCAAGAACAGCCTGTGAGAGGGATGGTGAGGTGACCTCGGCTCGTGCTGGCAGTCCAAAGTGGGGCCAGCAGCAGCGGGGGTGGCATGCAGCCTAGTCACGCAGCTTTGTTCACCTTGTGCTCATCTGGTACTGAGTGAGGAAGACAGTTGTCAGCTGAGGTACTGATAATGCAACCACTGAAGTTAGTAAGCTTGAGAGATGTAGTTACAGACTTCACCTGGGAAGAGTGCGCCCTGCTGGACATATCCCAGAGAAAGCTGTTCAGAGATGTGATGCTGGAGAATATCAGTCATCTGGTTTCTGAGGGGCATCAGGTCTGTAATTCAGTTGTAGGTTCCCAGTTGGAGGAAGGAGAGGAATTGTGGAGAGAGGGAATTAGATTTTTCCAATCCCAGAATTCAGGCAGGGAGAGTGGTCTTAAAGAATAAGAAATGTTATCCATGCAAGATATTGGCAGGAATAACCATTTATCATCATGTCATTGTTTTTGAAGATTATATTTTAAAAGTCACTGTTATGAGGATCTAAGATGGCGGCATAGAGAGGAGTGGAAGTTGGTTAGTCCCTCTGAACGACTAATAAACAACCAGAAACAACTAGTAAATAATCTAGAATAACTGCAGGGGGAAAAACGTGACCACCCATTCATCATACACCAACCTGAATTGGGAGGAATGCCCACCAGAACAGCATAAAATCTGTAAGTAAAAACTGTGGATCCAAGCCAGGAGCCCCCTCCCCCCATGGCCCAAGCTGCAAAGCCTCACATGCTAGAGAGCAGCTCTCTCCAAGCAAGTGAATGAAACTCAGCTAAGCCCCAAATGTGGACTGCTCGATACAAGCTACGAATCCCCAACAAGCAGACAGAGGCTTTCAGTGATGACTGACTTTGGAGAGCTGGAGGGTGACCACAGACTGGCTTTGAAGGGGGCTTTCTGTCCCTGTTTCGGCTCAGTGGAGAAAGCCTCAGCCATTTTCACTTCACAGTGCTCTGACCCAGACAAGGGTGGAGATAGCACAGGCAGAGAGAGACCATTGAAATGCTAATGACCTCTCCCTAGGGGGTCTATCTTCCCTAAGAGGAAACTGGTGGGGCCCAGCTCTATTACCTGCCTTCCATTCAGAACCAGAACCCAGAGCCTGGGGGAAAACAGCCACGGGCCACACCTCCTTACACCAGTCTGGAGCTACAGGCTGACAGGTGCCACCTACTGGGCAGAAAAGCACAGTGAACTGAGGCCTCACAGGGTTACCAATTTTCTAAGACACACCCTCAGGGAAACCAGATACTGAATATTTCTTCCTTCTGGGACCAGAGCCCATTTTGGTCTGGGAAAACCTGATTGGGGTTACCAAGGAAACCAGATGCCTAGATAACAGAAAACTACAACCTACACTAAGATAAATGAAGTTATGGCCCAGTCAAAGGAACAAACTTACACTTCAACTAAGATACAGGAATTTAAACAACTAATACTAA
>PVKY010003033.1:0-23090 GCA_004027775.1 Bradypus variegatus | reverse complement strand
GAGGGGCTGAGCTAAATTGCTCAGCCCTATGGGGAAATGTTGAGAAAGTGACTAGGAAGTGGGAGACATGACAGAAGGGGGCCTTGGGAGAGGGAAGTTGGAGAAAGACTTTGGGTGATGATCTTGATGTATAGTTCTTTTGATATGCTCTTAGATTTGGTTTGCTAATATTTTGTTGAGGATTTTTATATCCATATTCATGAGGGATATTGGCTGTAATTTTCTTGTGATATTTTTATCCAGCTTTCATATTGGGGCAATGCTGGCCTCATGGATTGTCACAGCCTGAGGGGGCTTTGCCAGTCTAAAGACCAAAGAAGACACCAGGTATTTTCTGAGACATGAGCTTTATTCGGCGCTTACTCACAGGGAGGCAGAAATCAGCAGAAAACAAACGGCTTTTCTCTTTGCCGGGCAGGTACAGCATTCAGCAGGGAAGCTGACCGTGCAATTCAGCTAACTGGTCAAGCCAGACAAAGACATCCCTAAGGGTATGAGAGCATAAGAGCAGGAAAGGGGTCTCGTAACATAGGGGTGATCGATTATGTTGTGCAAGAAGGGAGAGGGGAATTATGGGTTGAATAACAAGGGTGGTAGCATAGCTCAGGAGGGAGGAAAGCTACTGATTACCCTTGACATATGAGGTCTGGTTTCTATACGTACACAGTCTGGCTGCACATTCCTTCTAGTACACAGAGGTGGTAGTTTAAACATTAACTGACCTGGGTCATGTAAGCTGCTGAGTGCCACGTCTCACAGGCCCCAAGTTAGGCCAGTGGCTCTTACATAGGTGAATTGGAAAACTGTGCCCTCCTCTTCGATTTTTTGGGAAGAATTTGAGCAGGATTGGCGCTAAATCTTTTTTGAATGTTTGGTAAAATTCAGCAGTGAAACCATCTGGTCCTGGGCTTTTTTTTGTTGGGAGGTTTTTGCTCACCAAGTCAGTCTATTATCAGTCTGTTGAGATCTTCTGATTCTTTTGTTAGTGTAGGTAATTTGTGGTTCTAGGAATTTGTCCATTTCATCTCGGTTATCTAATTTATTGGCATACAGTTGTTCATTGTGTCCTCTTTTTATTTCTGTGGAATCAGTAGTTATATCCCCCCTTTCATTTCCCATTTTCGTTATTTGCATCCCCCTTCCCCTTTTTTTTGGTCAGACTAGCTAAAGATTTGTCAATTTTATTGATCTTTTCAAAGAACCAACTTTTGGTGTCATTGAGTATATATTTTTTTAATTCTCTATTTCGTAATCTCCACTGTAGTTTTATTTTCTTCCTTTTGATCACTTTGGGTTTGGTTTGCTCTTCTTTTATTCAGTTTTCCAGGTGTGAGATCAGGTCTCTGATTTGAGATCTTAGTTTTTAATGTAAGCATTTAGAGCCATAAATCTCCCCTAAGAACTTCCTTTGCTGCATCCTGTAAGTTTTGAGTGTGTTTTAGTTTTCATTCATCTCAAGATATTTCCTGATTTCCTCTGCAATTTCTTCTTGACCCATTGATTAAGAGCACATTGTTCAACTTCCATATATTTGTGGATTTTCTAGTTCTCCCTTTCTTATTGACTTCTAGCTTCATTACATTGTGGTCAGAAAAGATGCTTTGCATAATTTCAATCTTTTTAAATTTGTGGAGACTTTGTTTTGTGACCTAATATATGGTCTATCCTGGAGAATGATCCATGTGCACTTGAGAAGAATGTGCATTCTGCTGTTTTAGGGTGCAATGTTCTATATATGTCTGTTAGGTCTAGTTCATTTATAGCATTATTCAAGTTCTCTGTTTCATTATTGATCTTTTGTGTAGATGGTCTATCCATCGATAAAAGTGATGTTTTGACTTCTCCAACTGTTATTTAGAGGTGCCTCACATATTTTGAGGTACTGTGATTAGGTGCATATATGTTTATGATTATTGTATCTTCTTGGTGAATTGACTCTTTTATTAACATATAGTGACCTTTGTTGTCTCTTGTAACAGTTTTGACTTAGTTTTGTTTTTTTAAATCTGATATTAGTATAGCTACCCTAGCTCTCTTTTGGTTATTATTTTGCATGGAATATTTTTCCATCCTTTCACTTTCAATCTATTTGTGTCTTTGGGTGAAAGGTGAGCTTCTTATAAGTAACAAGGTTGGGCCATGCTTTTTTATCCATTCTGACAATCTGTGTCTCTTGATTGGAGAGCTTAATCTATTTACATTCAGGGTAATTACTGATAAGGCAGCACTTATTTCAGCCATTTTGTCCTTTGTTTCTCACACATCTTTGATATGTCTTTTTCCTTTATCACAGCCTTATTTTGAGTGTATTTGATCTTTTGTGATGTAACTGATTGATCTTGTTCTCGTATCCATTTCTTTGTTTTAAATACTTTCTTTGTATTTAAACCCTTTGTATTTAAACCCTGGGGTTTGCACTGAACAACCTAAATCTTTAGCCTACTGGTTTGAGATGATGGCAACCTAACTTCAATAGCCTGCACTCTCTGTTCCCATACCCCTCCTTTTCTCCTAGTTATGTTGTTTTGGTAACACATAACATCTTTATATTTTGCATGTCTATAACATAGAAATATGATTATTTCTTATTCAATTGTATTCTGCCTTTTACAGGAAATAGTGTGTTTCATACCACACTATTTATTATAATAGTGTGTTTACATTTACCCATGGAGATTTTCATTTCTTCCTCCTGCTCCAAGCCACTGTCTCCTGTCCTTTTGTCTCAGCCTGAAGGGCTGCCTTTTGCATCTCTTGTAGGGCAGGTCTCTTGGTGACAGTTTTTGTTTATCCATGAATGGCTTAAACTATTCTTCATTACTGATTTCCTTTCCAGGAGTCCTGGGCTGTTCTTTGCTTTTATACACATTTTCTGACCCGGCAGCTGTGATTCGCTCACCTCCTCTCCTCTGCTCTGGACCAGCCTTTGAATCCAGCTTTCAGCCCTGGGCCTGCAGTGCCTCTTTCTGAGTGGCTTCTCCACATCCAGAAACTTCCAGGTTGGGGGGACCTGACTCACAGAGCCAGATGGGGGGTCAGTGCACAGAGCCACCCATTTCCTTTTAGGTGCAGCAGCAATGAAGTCAGGGCTGGAGTGTGCCCAGGCTGCGAAAAGTTCCGCAGTGGGTCACTGTGGCTTCAGGGAGTGGTGTGAACGCACACAGAAAGCCACAGCACCACTGTGGGGCCATTTGGCTGGGGTTCCCAGGCCAGCATGTGTGTGGGTGGTTCTGTAGGAGGTGTCTGGGCCGGAGAGCCACCACTGCGTTGTCTCTTAAACTTTGCAGATCTGAGCATGGGGGAGGGATCCAGACGAGCTGGTATGTCCCTCCGCTCGTCTCAGTCTCCATAGTTCTCTAGGGTTCCAGGAGAGTTGAATCTGCCCTTTTGTTTAGCTGTCTCTAAGGGAGAACGTTCTTGGTGATGTTTTATCCTGCCATCCTGATGACATCCCACGCCTTTATTTTTATCCCTTTCCCCAGAATTCCAGGCTACTTAGGGGGAAGGCCATCCACTCACTGCCCTCATCTAACTCTTCTTTCATCCAGAGCATGTTAGCCTTTTTGGCAATGGTGTCTCCCTGAGTCTCTCTCATACCTGTAGTTGTTAGCTACAGGGGACCCCAGACTTTGAGCTCATCTGGGGGAAGCCAGCCCATCTGTCCGGCCTGTAATGACCCTCCCAAGACTGGTCCTGATCCAACCCTTTCTTAGTTCACTCCCCTCTCTCCCATGCATACCATTGTGTCACCTTGGGAAGGTGACATCACCTTTCTGAGCCTCAGTGTCCACACTTCTAAAATGGGTGCAATGAATCCCTGGTAGCTGAAACCAGGGAAAAAGAGAAAACCTCAACTTGGAATGGCCATTTGATAGGTGTTGGCACATTTCACGTTCAACACGACCCTGTGAGGTATGTGTTGTATACGCAGTTTACAGATGAGGAGGCTGAGGTTCAGAGAGGTTAAGGTCTTGCCAGGTCACACAGCGGTGAGCCGCAGGGCTGGGCAGGAAGCCTGTCAGTCTGATTTTCCTGCCCTGTGTCTCCTTGTGCTGCGTGTGGCTGCCATCACTCTTCAAGCTAAAAACACGAAAGCATCTGTTTCATGTTCACACAGAAGCAAAACTGGCAGAAATAGTCCTCCCGGAGCCACATTCCCTCTACATGCATGGCCAGGCAGTGTACCCGCAGGGCCAGCTCCCAGGGCTCCTAGCCCCCGAGCTTCCTGCAGTGTCCGCTCAGCACCACCAGGCTCCCATCTTCCCAGTCCTCAAGCTGGGTAGCAGCTGGGTGGCTCCTGGAACCCAGCTCCTCCATGGGACACCCGCACAGCCAGGACAGAATACAGTGACTCGGGAGCAGAGACACCTCTGTCCCCTCTCCCAGGCAGTCTTCAGGGCTGCGCTCACCAGCTGTCCCCCACCCCACCCACTCCCCATGGTCACCTGGCCCTGCTGTTCAGTCGGGTCAGGCCTGCGACCAGCCTGTGGGGTGGCACTAACAAGGTCTGTGCGTGGCCCCAGGGTGTCCCAGGTCCGGTTCACGCCCAGCCCAGCATCCAGGAGCCACAGACCCGTGCTGAGTGTAGAGTCCAGACCACACCATAGACGCCACCCTGCCCCTTGCGATGCCCAGATGTGGCTGCCCCTGGCCTAGCCGCCCAGCTGACAGACCCAGGGCCCCATGGCAGAGGCTGGCTTGCAGCATCCAGGCTCTGGGTCAGTGTCTAACTGGACTTGCAGAACTGACCACACATCGACTTTCAGCTTGAGCTGGGCCAGCCACAGGCCGGGGCCCCTTGGGAGTGGGCTTCCAGGAGCCCGTGGCCGTGGAGGTGGAGGGCACGGAGGCGGGGGACTGTGTGGGCAGACCCCAGTGTTCAGGCTGAGATACCCTCCCTGGAGGTGGGGGACAGGCACCTCTGCCTTCCGGCCCAGGGCAGAGACCCCTGTACCAGGGGAGGCCGCCCAGCGATGTCCCTGGGCAGACTCCCGACAGCTGGGCAGGAGAGGCGTCTCCACTGCAGCTGACGGGTGCAACCCGGGAGGGAGAAGCTGGGACAGGTCAACAGGCAGCCAGGGCGACAGGAACGGGGAGGCTTCCCCTCCCGACCCTGACCCCAGGGGGAGCAGCCATTAGGGCCGAGATCCATGCATCCCCTTCTCCCTTTGGGGAGCCCACCCTGGGGCAACTTTGTGCAGAGGCCTGATGCTAAACCACGGGTCGTCAAAGTGGAAGAGGCGAGCACCCGCTCACCGCATCCAAGTGCCGGATTCCAAGCTCTCAGGGAATCCAAGTGCCGGATTCCAAGCTCTCACTCCACCCTCAAAGTAACTACAGGATGGAGGGTTGTTCAGAGCCCCGTTTTGCAGAGGAGGAAACTGAGGCACAGAGCCTGAGGAACTTGCCCGAGCCACACAACCACTGCATGAAGGAGCAGGATTCCAGCCTGGGCCCTGAGCCCCAGCGCTGCTTGGCTAGCCTCCCGCACCCCTTGGTGTTGAGCCACCCCCTCCCCACTGTGGGTGCAGCGGTGGGCTCCCCTTTCACTCCCAAGGACAGGGCTGCAGTGCACACAGCTAGGTACGTGTTTCTCTAGGGAGCTGCCCAGAGAAGAGGTGTGGGGGGGGCGGGGGTCTCGGCAGCTGTGATTTGGCTAGATGGAGCCAGGGTGCCCCCAAGTGGCTCCACCTGATTACATGTCCAGTGAGGGCGGGAGGGAGGATGGATGGAAGGATGGATGGGAGGACAGGTGGATGGCAAGACAGGTGGACAGGAGAGAAGGAGAGGGGCCTGGGGAGAAGAGAAGGTGGGTAGAAGGAAGGAAGAAAGAGTGGAAAGAATGAAAGAGGGTGGCAGGGAGGGTGGATGAGAAGAAGGAAGAACGAGAGGGGTCAGGCGGGTGGGAGGGGGTGGGCAGGTGACTAGAGAGGGAGCGGAGGCAGGCAGGGGCTCTGCCGGAGGACCCCCTTTGGGCCGCATCATCCCAGGAGTGAGGGTGGAGGCCCCACTGACTCCCGGGGCCGATTTACCTGCAGCCAGGTGGGCAGGGAGTCAGCTGCCCGCCGCCCGCCCTCCTCTCCAGCTCTGCTCTGAGCTGCCCCCACCCAGGCAAAGCTGTGGGTGTCCCTTGGACCCACTGCCCCCGGAGGTGCCCATCAGGCCCAGCGCCTGCTCACCCACCTGTTAGAATCCACCACTGTCCGCAGAGAAGGGGACGCCCCGGCACCTGAGGCCGAGCAGGGGGTGTCCAGGCTGGCACAGAGCCTGTCGGGAGTCACAGGACGGGCCCTCCAGGCCCACGGCCATGGCCAGCTGGTCCCCCCCACCCCGCAGTGATGCATGCACCCAGCGGTTGGAAGCACCATGGACAGGAGACAGGAGTGTCGCTGGGGGGCACTCCTCGGGGTGACAGGCCCAGCAGGGGCAAGAGCGGGTGAACCACTAAGGTGGCCTAGCCCAGTCTCCCAGCCGTGTCGGGTGCGGGAGCCCAAAGGAGGGGTTCTCCTCAGCCCACCTTCTCTCTGGAGGGTCCCCTGAGCCCCCAAATACACCAGGTTGAACCATATGAAACTGTCAATGTGCAACCAGTTCTGAGGCATGAAAATGGCAGTTTCATCTGGTCCAGCCTAAAGCCATGATTGCCACACTCGGCAAGCAATAAGTCATGTATCCCCTTAGGGTTCTGAGCTCCCCAAGAACAGGGCCAGCTCTCAGAAAGCGAGGGGGCTGACAGAGTCGGAGCACGTCGTCTTCCCTCACCTCTATGCCCTTGGGCCCTTGGAGGTCTTGCAAGAAAACCCCCAAGTAACCAGAGCAGTGGGGTGTTTGTTTCCTAACTGGGTGCTAGGCCAGGTTTCCCCATGCAGCAGCTGAACTGGGAGCAGGGAGCCTGACAAAGGGGTTTGGGGCAGGGACTATTTGTTACCTGGTTTGGAATGGCAGAAACTGTAAAAACTGGTGGCCCCATACCTTAGGCTCCACCTGCGCGATAGACCCAGGAGAGGACAGAAAATGTAAACTAATGGGCAGACCTCTCAGGAAGGGGGAGAAAACAGAGCTGGGAGCAAGGATTTGGGACCTTGGGGGCTCCTTTATCTCCCTGCCCTTGGTTCCAGGGCCTGGGAGCCTTAGGGGAAGGACACCCTTTGGCCCCGTCCACCTCTCCTACCTGTGTCACTCAAGGTGCTGACATGGTGACTCTGGCTGCCTGTGGGCTGGCCATACCCAGGGTCGCAGGCGAAAGCCCCAGTGAGAACCAGGCTGGCTGCATCAGCCCGCATGCTGGCCTGGCCCTGGAGGTTCTCTGCCTGGGCCCACAGCTGCCCACTCAGCTGGAGCTCTCCTGGCAAGGCCTGGCTGCTGTTCTGGGTGAGGATGCAGGTCACACTGCGCACGCTGGTGCTGTTCCCTGCCTTCTCATGCTTGTCCTGCAGGAGGAAGCCCAGGGCAGCTGAATCAGTGGTGACCTCGATGATGCCTGCAGAGGATGGGAGCGAAGCTGACTCACCCAGAATCAGGGGGGTGGGCTGCCTTGAAGGGGAGGGAAAGTATCCTGGGTCAGGAAGTTCCTTGATCCATGGTGTGGTTCTAATTCACGTCAGAGATAACCTGTCTGTGAAAATGACCATGTTATACCAGTTCTCTCTCGGGACAGTCTGAGGACTGAGTGCATTAATTCACAACACAAAAGGGCTTTGGCAGAAAGCATCAGCCTGATAAGGGCTGTCCATTAAAACCTGTGCTCAATTCCTGCTCCGGAGACTCAGAGACCACGTGTGATAAAATGGCCCCATTGGACAGATGACAAAACCGAGACTCAGGAAGCCCTGAGGAACCCAACCTGGACCCCCAGGGATGGAAAAGTTGCTTGGAAGTCTCCTCTATCCAGGGAAGAAGATGCCGCACTCTGGGGCCACCCTCATGCCTGTAGTTAACTCACATTATGGGGAAATTCTTGCTCATCAAATCCTTCTATGGTCTCCCGATGCCACCAGGTTCTCTGGAGCCTTCTACCTCCCTCTTGTTCTTCAAGGTTGGACTCAGTTGTCACCTCCTCCAGGAAGCCTTCCACACCCCAGGATAGGTGAGACACCCTTGTTCTGTGTTTCCAGCCTTATAGCTCATGCTAACCTATCACAGAGAATGCTTTTCATACAGCTAGAACTTTCTTATAGAATATGGCAGTCATCTTTTTACAGGCTCCATGTGGCCTTTTGGGCCCTATGTACCATATCCTACATGATATTAACCAGTTTTCTCGTCTGGAAAACAAAGAAAACAACACTAAAACTTCACTGAATCATGAAGATTACATGAAACCATGTCAATAGGCAGGACAGAGTCCAGAAATAGACCATACACATAAGTTTGACTGATTTTCAACAAAGGTGCCAAGGCCATTTTACTGGGAAAAATACTCTCTTGAACAAACTGGATTTCCACGTGCAAAAGAATGAAGTTGGATCCCTACCTCATGTCATATACAAATGTTAACTCAAAATGGATCAATGACCTAAATATAACAGCAAAAAACATAAAACTCCAAGAAGAAAACAGGGAATAGCTTCATGACCTCGGGTTTGGCAATAGATTTTAGATATGACAGACCCAAGAAACATGAGCAACAAAAGGAAAAATAAACTGAACTTCAACAAAATAAAACACTTTTGAGCAGCAAAGGACATTAACAAGAAAGTGAAAAGACAAGCTATCAAGTTGGAGAAAATAATGGCAAATCACCTATCTGTTGAGAGTTTAATATCAAGAATATATTTTTGAAAACTCCTACAACTCAGCAACAAAAAGACTTTAGAATGGGCAAAGGATTTGAACAGACATTCCCCGAAAGAAGCCACAGGCTTACCTTGTTTTATTGCACTTTAGATACCGAGTTTTTCACCAATTGAAGGTGGCAATCATGTGCTGAACAAGTCTAAGGGCACCATTTTTCCAAAAGCATGTTCTCAATTCATGTCTCTGTGTCACATTTTGGCAATTCTCACAATATTTCAAACTTTTGCATTGTCATTTCAGTTATGGTGATCTAGGATCAGAGATCTTTGATGTCACGATTGTAATTGGTTGGTGGGTGCCATGAACTGCACCCATACGAGATGGAGAGCTTAATCGATAAACGTTGTGCGTGTTCTGACTGCCCCACCAATCGGCCGTTCCCCTGCCTCTCTCCCCTCAGGCCTCCCTATTCTCTGAGATGCAACCATATTGAAATTAGGCTAATTCCTAACCCTACAATGGCTTCTAAGTGTTCAAGTGAAATGAAGAGTCACAGATAATGATTCCTCTGGTGGATCCGGGCAAGGTAAATTGAAAACCTTCTGGAAAGGATTCACCATTCTAGATGCCATTAGGAACATTCAACATTGACAGGAGTTTGGAAGAAATTGTTTCCAATGCTCATGGATGACTTTGAGGGGTTCAAGAATTCAGTGGAGGAAGTAACTGCAGATGTGGTAGAAATAGCAAGAAAATGAGAATTCTAAGTGGAGCCTGAAGATGTGTCTGAATTGCTGCAATCACATGATTCAACTTGAACAGGTGAGAAGTTCCTTCTAATGGGTGAGCAAAGAAAGTTTCTTGAGATGGAATCTACTCCTGGTGAAGATTCTGTGACTATACTGTTGAAATAACAAAGAAATTAGAACATTACATCAACTTAGTTGATAAGCAGCAGCAGGGTTTTAGAGGATTGACTCCAATTTTGAAAGAAGTTCTACAACAGGTAAAATGCTATAAACAGCATCGCATGCTACAGAGACATCTTTCATGAAAGGAAGAGTCAACTGACGTGGCAAACTTCATTGTTGTCTTATTTTAAGAAACGGCCACAGTCACCCCAACGTTCAGCAGTCACCCCTCTGATCGCTCAGCAGCTGATCCAGCAAGACCCTCCACCAGCAGAAAGACAGAGACTTGCTGAAGGCTCAAATGATGGCTAGCATTTTTTTTCTAATTCAGTTTCATTCAAACACAATCACATAACATACAATCATCCATGGTATACAGTCAGCCGTTCACAGTATGATCATCTAGTTATGCGTTCATCACCACAATCTATTTCTGAACATTTTCCCTACATCAGAAAGAATAAGAACAAGAAGAAAAAAATAAAAATGAAAAAAGAACACCCAAACCATCCCCCCATCCCATCCCATTTGTCATTTAGTTTTTATCCCCGTCTTTCCACTCATCCAACCATACACTAGACAAAGGGGGTGCGATCCACAAGGTTTTCACAATCACACTATCACCCCTTGCAATCTACATTATTATATAATCATCTTCAGGAGTCCAGACTGCTGGGTTGGAGTTTGGTAGTTTCAGGTATTTACTTCTATGATGGCTAGCATTTTAAACAATAAAGTATTTTTTTAAATTAAGGTATGTAACATTGTTTTTTGATATAATACTATTGCACATTTAATAGATTACAGTATATAGTACAAATATAACTTTAAATGCACTGGGAAACCAAAAATTTCATGTGACTCATTTTATTATGATATTCTGTTTATTGTGGAGGTCTAGAACCAAATCTGCAATATCTCCAAGGTATACCTGTATATAAATGGCCAATAAGAAACACGAAAAGATACTCAACATCATTAGCCATTAAGGAAATGCAAATCAAAACCACAATGAGATACCATTTTATATCCACAAGGATCGTTATTATTTAAAAAAAAGAAAATAATAATTGTTAGCAAGGATGTGGGGAAACTGGAACCTTTGTTCATTGCTAGCAAGAATGTAAAATGGTGCAGCCACTATGGAAAAGTTTGGTGGTTCTTCAAAAGGTTCAACATAGAATTACCATATGACCAATCCATTCTGCTCCTAGAAATATTCCCAAAAAGAATTGAAAACACGGACTCACACACTGGTATACAGGCATACATTTATGCCAAGGTTCATAGCAGCATTATTCGCACTAGCCAAAAGGTGGAAACAACATGTGTCCATAAACAGATAAATAGATAAATAAAATGTGGTATATCCATCATACAGTGGAATATTCAGACATAAAAAGGAATGAATTCCAATATATGCTATAAGACAGATGAACCTTGAAAACATTATGCTACACTGAAAGAAGCCAGTCACAGAAGGACAAGTATTGTATGATTCCACGTACGTGAAATATCTAAAATAGGCAGACTCATAGAGGCAGAGAGTAGGGTAGAGGTTACTAAGGAAAGGGAGAATAGGGAGTTATTGCTTAATGGGCACATAGTTTCTGTTGGGGGTGTGTGTGAAAAATACTGGTAATGGTTGATGATGGTTGCATAACACTGTGAAGGTAACTGACACCATTGAATTGCACACTTAAAAATAGTGAAAACAGCAAATTTTATTTTATCTATATTTTACCACAATGAAATTTTTTAAAGAGACTACTTACTTTCTCTTACTTTCCTTAAAATAAATATGATTATTTAGAGTAAAAATTGCAACAATGTATTGGGAAGTTTATAATGTATGTAGATATATGTGACAGCTATAGTAGAGAGGATAGGGGAATGACAAAACTGTAGATTTTAACAATTTACATGAAGTTATACAATATTAACTCTAATCAGAATGTACAATTAATGATGTTATTATAATTCTTAGAGCAATCACTAAAAAGTGATGTAATACTTTTAAGTTAAAAGGGCAACAGATAAATTAAAGCTAAGTTCTAAAAATTTTTAGTTCATCCAAAAGAAGGCAAGAAATTAAAAACAGAGGAACAAAAAAGGAAAAATAGAAAAAAAAGGAAGATAGTAGACATAAATCCAACCATACCAACAATTACATTAAATATAATGAACTAAATACTAAAATTAAAAGGAAGAGATTGTCAGACTTGATAAAGTAAAATCCAACTATAAAATCCAACTATATCCAATCTATAAGAAACACACTCTAAATATTAGGAAATAGATATGTTTAAAGTAGAAGGAGGGAAAAAATACATACAATACAAATGCTAAGAAGAAGACAGGAGTGGCTATATGTTAATATCAGACAAAATAGACTTCAAGACAAACAGTATTATGAGAAAGAAATAGTACATTTCATAATGATAAAAGTGTCAATTCATCAGGAAAGCATAACAATCAAATATTTATGCACCTAAAATAGCATATAATCATGCATGAAGCAAAAATTGACAGAACTTAAGGAAAAAATGACAAATCCACAATCATAACTGGAGATTTTAGAACCTTCTCTCTATAGTTGATACAATAACTAGATTTTAAAAATGTCAGTGGAGACATAGAAGATTGGGGCAATACAATAAACCATCTTAAACTAACTGACATTTATAGAACATTACATCCAACAACAGCAGGATACAAATTTCCTTTTTTTTTTTTTTTGCATAAGGTAAATTCACAAGATAGATTATATACTGGCTCATAAAGTAAGCTGCATACATTTCAAAAGACTGGGATCCTGCAGAGTAGGTCTTATGAACAAAATGTGATTAAATTCAATATCAATAAGATATCTAGAAAAATCTCATATATTTTGAAATTAGGCAACATACTTTTAAATAATCCATGAGTCAAAGAAAAAAATTACAACAGAAATCTGAAAATATCTCAAACTGAATGCTAACGGATGCAGTCCTACAGGAAAATATATAGTTTTATATACTTATATTAGAAAAGAAAAAGGTTTACTATCAATGGCCTAAGGTTCCACCTTAATAAACTAGAAAAAAAAGAGCAAAGTAAAGCCAAAATAAGTATAAGAAAGGAAAAATAAAGATAAGGGCCCAAACCAACAGAATAGAAAACAGACACTGCTAGAGAAAGAACAAAACCAAAAGTTGGTTCTTTGAAAAGATCAACAAAATTGATGAAACCCCAACTGGACTTATCAGTGAAGAGAAAGAGAGAGGAAACACAAATAAGAAATATCGGGTATGAAAGCAGGGATTTCACTACAGACCCCATATACATTGAAAGGATAATAATGGAAAGTAATAACTATGCCAATAAATTAACAGCTTTGTGGAAATGGACAAATTCCCTAAAAAATATAACTTACCAAACTGACACATGATAAAATAGAATATCTGAATAGCTCTCTATGTATTCATTATCGAAACAATTTCTCACAAAGAACATTCTAGATGGCTTCAGTGGGCTTCACTGGTAGAATCCATTAGGCATTTCCAGAAGCATTAACACCAATCTTACACAAATTCTTTCAGAAAATTGAAGAGGAGGAAATATATCTCAACTTGCTGTATGAGGTTGGCATAAACTCAATACCAAAACCTGACAAGATTTTTAAAAGAAAAGGAAATTACAGACCAATATCCCTTATGAACGAAGAAACAAAATTGCTCAACAAAGAATTAGGAAATCAAATTCAATAATATATAGAAAGAATAGCACATGACGGAAAATATGGAATTTATCCCAGGAACATAAGGCTGGTTTAATACTGAAAATCAATCAATTTAATGCTCCATATTAATAAAATACAGGGGGAAATAATATGATTATTCAGTAGATCAGAAAAACCATTCAACTACATTCAACACTCATTCTTAATTAAAAAAATTCTTGGCAAATTAGGAATGGAAGGGAAGTTCCTCAATCTGACAAAGGTCATCAATGCAAAACTTATAGCAAACATTAAACTTAATCAAGAAACATTAAGATTGAAAACAAGACAAGAATTTTTGCACTCACCACTTGTATTCAGCATTGTAGGCACCCCCTAATCTTTGTAATAAGAAAAAGAACTAAAAGGCATAATGAACAGAAATGAATAAAAAACTATTTCTATTTATAGATGACATTATTTATATAGAAAATCCAAAGAAATCTGCAACTATTCAGAGATTTAGCAAGGGCACAGGATATAAGATTAATGTTCAGAATCAACTGAATTTACATATACTTTCAATGAATAATTAGAAAAATGTAATAAATCCATTTGCAATAAAACATAAAAAATAAAATACTTAGGAATAAATTTAATAAAAGATGTGCAAGACCTGTGCATTGGAAAATACAAACATTGCAAAGGCAAATTAGAGAAGACCTAAATAAATGGGAAGTTAAAAAAAAGACAAAGAACAAATAGATAGATATACATGAAAGATAACTAAAAAAAAAAATAAATGGTAAGATATAGTATTTCCATGGATTGGAAGATTCACTATTGTTAAGAGATCAATTTCCCCCAAATTGATTGTAGATTGAATGCAATCCCAATCGTAATTCCAGCAGGGTTGCTTTTTTTTTTTTAAGAATTTGACAAACTGACTCTAAAATGTGGCTGGAATGACAAGGATCTAGACCATCCAAAGGAGTCTTGAAAAAGAACCAAGGTAGAGGGCTTATCCTACTTGATCTCAAGATTTATCACCAAGTTGCAGTAAGGAGGACAGTGTGGTCATAAGGATTGACAAATAGATCAGTGGAACAGAAGAGAGACTCCAGAAACAGACCCACACATACATGGTTGCCTGATTTTTTTTGACCAAGTTGCCCAAACAATCCAATAAGCAAAGTTTTATCAATAAATGGTACAAGAACAATGAATATCCATATGGGGAAAAAATTTAACAATGACCCCTGCCTCATACCAAATACAAAAATTAATTAAATATGGATCCTAGATTTAAATAAAGATGCTAAATAAAAAGCTTCTCGAAGAAAAAATAGGAAAATACCTTCGCAATGTGGGGGGAAGTAAAGTTTCTTAGGACAAAGAAATCAATAACCAAAAAAGAAAAATACAGATAAATTAAAATACAGATAAGGAATTTTAAACTAATGTTTATCGAAAGACAACTACTAAGAAAATAAGCAAGCAAGTCAAAACCTGGTGGCAAATATTTACAGAGGATGTGTATCCAGAATATATAAACACATTTCAAAATGACAAATGACGCAGTTTAATAAATGGTGAAAAATTCATGTGTCCTCACAAAGGAAGACATATGAATAGCTAATAAACATAAGAAAAGATGCTCAACATCATTAGTTACCAGGAGAATGCTAATTAAAGCCATGAGACACCATGATACACTCCCTGGAATGGCCGATGTTTAAAGAGCGCCGACGGCACCAAATGTTGACAAGGATGTAGAACAATCAGAACTCCACAAAGGAACATCAACGTGAAATACTTCCTCTTTGGAATAAAGGGTGGCAGTTTCTTAGAAACTAAACATACACTTACCCTATGACTCAACAATTCCAATCCTAAGTATTTACCCAAGAGAAATGAAATCCAACATCCAAAGAGTTTTAGATTAGATGTTTGTAGCAGCTTTATTCATACTAGTGCCAAGCTGGAAACATCCCAGGGGTCTATCAACAGGCAAAAGAATAAATAAACTATGGGTATATTGACGCAATGGAATACTGTGCAGAAATACGAAGGAACGGACCACTCAGACATTGGATGTGTGACAAATCTCAAAAACATTATGCCAAGTGATAGAAACCTTAAACAAAAGGGTACATACTGTATGATTCCACTTATATGAAGTTTCAGAACAAGCAAAACTAATCTGTGCTATGAACAACTGATTGTATGCTGTTGATAATTGTATGGTATGAGAATATAGCTCTATAAAATTGTAGTAAAAATATAAATAAGGATAAAAGTGCTGGAGAAAACACAGAGAGAGGGATGTACGTATTTACTGTTGGTTATGAGACAGAATGGAATAGCCTTTCTGGAGGACAGTGTGGTGGTTCCACACGAAGCTAAGTATGTGGGTGCCATAAGGTCCTGCAGCCTCATTAGGGGGCATACACTTGGAGGATCTGAGAGTAGGGACATGAATGGACATTTGCACACTGGTGTTTGTAGAGGCAGTACGCATGATTTGCAATGGGTGGAGGTGGCCTAAAGATATATCAACTGAGGAACAGAATTGTGAACTGTGGTGTGTGCGTACAATGTAACATTGAGCAACTGCGAAGAAGAATGAAGCTGTATGACACCCAACGAGGTGAACAGATCCTGTAGACAGCATTTTGAGTGAACTATGCTAGAAACAAAGGCAAACACTGTAATGCCTAACCAATATGGACTAACTACCATGTGTAAACTCAGAATTGAATCTTAGAGCACAGCCTATTAGGGGAATGCTTATTGTAATGGTCCCTAGATTATAAGCTCTTACTGCAGTCACATCTATTCCTGAACTGTAATGACTATCTCCAGATTCTGAGATGCTGATCCCTTTGTGTATAATCGGAACGATATCTGGAACTTTGGCTATCTGTGTGACACCTGAAACTCAGAGCTAGAGCTCAGCAGATATGAATGTTAGTATTAGCACATACAGTAATCGTTAAAAAGCTGAAAAAGAGCCCAGACTTCAGTGAGAGATATGAATGAAGCAGATCTGTTTAGGACTAGGGTAAATTGGGACAAAGGGTAAAGGATGATACTGACTATGTTTTAAAACTTCAACTTCCATGTGAGACCAAAGGAAGGGATGTTTATTTGGTGCAGGATCCATATTTCCTAAACAATTTAAATCATGCAGTTTGTTCAAATACCATAAGTAGATGGAACTTTGAATAGGAAGTGAGACCTGGTAGGTTTGTACAGGTTAGTGTGAAATAGCGACACATCCCAAAGTAACTTGGGCAGAGAATAAAAATATATATGAAGGGCTCCCCTGAGGAACTGGGGGAAAATGCAGAGGTGTTGGATTTCCTCACCTGGATTGTTGCTGATGTTCTCACAAACATTGAGAACTGATGTTTTGGCATGCTGAGCCCTCTACCACGGGACTTGCCCTTACGAAGCTCATTACTGCAAAGGAGACGCTAATCCTGCTTATAATTGTGCCTAAGAGTCTCCCCCTGAAGTGCCTCTTTGTTGCTCAGATGTGGCTTCTCTCTGTAGCTAAGCCAACTTGGCAGGTGAACTCACTGCCCTCCCCTCTACGTGGGACCTGACTCCCAGGGGTGTAATCTCCCTGGCAACACTGGATATGACTCCCGAGGATGAATTTGGACCCGATATCGTGGTTTTGAGAACACTGTAATCAAAAGGGGCATGCAGAATGAAACAACGTTTCAGTGGCTGAGAGATTCCAAATGGAGCCAAGAGGTCACTCTGTTGGGCATTCTTGCATACTATATAGATAACCCTCTTTAGGTTTTAATGCATTGGAATAGCTAAAAGTAAATACCTGAAACTGTTGAACTACAACCCAGCGGCCTTGACTCTTGAAGACAGTTGTATAACAGTGTAGTTTATAAAGGGTGACAGTGTGATTGTGAAAGCCTTGCGGATTACATTTCCTTTATCCAGTGTATGGATGGATGAGTAGAAAAATGAGGACAAAAACTAAATGAAAAATAGGGTGGGGAGGGGATGATTTGGGTGTTGTTTTTTACTTTTATTTTTTTATTCTTATTTTTACTTTTTCTGGCATAAGGAAAATGTTCAAAAAAATAGATTAGGGTGATGAATGCACAGTTGATTGTACACCACAGATGATTGTATGATATGTGAATATATCTCAATAAAACTGAATTTAAAGAAAACTAATCTATGGTGAAAAATGTCAGAAGAGTGCTTCCATCTGGGAGGTAGGGACTGATTGGGAAGGGGCCTGAAGGAACTTTCAGGGGTGATGGTAATATCTTATTAGGGATTTGGTTGAATGGGTAAATGCAATTGTCAAAACTTAATGAATATACATTTAAGATTTGTACATTTTATTGTATGTAAATTTACATCACCAAAAAGAAGGGAGGGAGAGATTTTAAACAAATATTGTAAACAAATGCAATATATATTCTAAACTGTTTAGGGAGAAGTGTTCTGACGTCTGCAACTCACTCTGAAAAGTATCAAAATGTAATATGGATGGACGGATAGATGAATAGATGGACAGACAAGTGATAAAGCAGGTACAGTAAAATGTTCATTATAAAATTTGGGTGGTAGGCGTGTGAGTTTTCACTACACAATCCCTTAAACTCTTCTGTGTGCTTGAAATTTTTTGTGGTACAATATAGGGTAATGGACATAGGCGTTCTCTTGGAACTCCACTGGCCAAATCTGGGGAGTACAAAATAAATGATAGTGACAGACTATAACTCACTGAATGACATGAGCCCATCACTCCACTTTGATGTGAAGGAAGGAAAGAAAGAAAAAGGAAGAAAAGGAGGGAGAAGATGAGAGAGAAGGGAAAGCTCTTTCTACTGTAAGTAATGAAGCAGAAACGATAGAATTAGATAGAAAATCTCCATTTGCAACCACCATCAGAGCAACAGTGGATTCAGAAAAGAATCATCAATCGATGCTATAAGTAGGGGGACATAGTTTGATGAGAAACGAGAATACTTACATAATGTCAAAGTATCTTCTACAAATTACCTATTAATTACAAAGGGAAAAATAGAATCTTTACAGTGGAGAAATCTGCCAGACACTACTATAATCAGGCCATCAAAGCTCATGTCCCCAATTTGGGACAAACTGACATTGTGTTCTCCTAATAAGATGCACCATTACATCCGGGGAATTTTCCTGGCAAGGCTTCCTTGAATACAATCGTGGGAAGCATCAGACAAGCTCAAACTGAGGAATATGCTACAAAACGACTACCCTGTTCTCTTCAAAATGTCAATATTATGAAAGAGCAATATTGAGGTGTTCCTGAAAAAAGGAGAATGGAGAGATAATAAGACTTAATGTAATGCATGATCCAGGATTTTCTTTTGCTATAAAGGACATTATTGGGACAATTGGTGGAATCAGGATAAGGGCTGTATATTAGATAATAGTCAAAGCTAACTTTAATAATTGTACAGTGTTTATTTTTAAAAAATAAACATTGATCTATTTATGTGTTAAAGGACAAGGTATCCCTTCAAGTAAGTGGACCAGGCCACCGGGGGTGGGTTCCTGAACCCCACTCTCTGGGCCTGTCACAGGATGGTAAGGAGGTTAAGTTCAAGGGCTTTGAGGTCAGCCAAACCTGGGTCCAACTCCCAGTGCTGCTACTTATGAGCAGTGTGACCTGGGACAAGAACAGAACCTCTCTGAGCCTCCGTATCTTCTTCTGTAAGTGGGGGATGAAATGGAAACACTGATATTGAACTGATATTGATATTGACATTGTATTGAAATGTTCTAACTCTTCACCCATGTGTGATGGGGTGTGTTTCTAAAGCAGCCGCATCAATCACTCCCATCCCCCACACTCTTGGCAATGAGACTTTCCCAATCCCCCGTTAAGATACGGGCTCTGTTTACCACCACCAGCCACCCACCCCTTTGAATCTGGGCTGGCCTTGTCACCTGTATTCTGATCAAAAGAATGTAACAGAAGTAACATTGTGTAGTTTCTCAGGTTAGACCTTAAAAGGCCTGCAGCTTTCCCCTTCACACCTGAATGTTCTCCCTGGGAACCTGGACACTGAGTAAAAAGTGACTGATCATAGACCCCCATGCTGCGAGGAGGCCCAAGCTGACCACTTGGAGAGGGGCAGAGGTCATGAGGGAGAGCACTGAGGTGCGAGTGAAATTTCCTTCCAGCCCACCCAGGTCCCAAATCCAAGTGCACATCTGGCTGGGAACTGGTTCTGCCAGAGGAGACCCAGGGAATGGCCCCAGCCAAACGCCACATGGGCCCTGTCCAAATTCCTGACCCACAGAAACACATAAAGGGTTTGTTTGTTACGCAGCAATAGCTAACTGAAACACTATGCTGTGCACTGTGCACTTTAAAAGTATCATCTGTCTTCTCACAAAAGTCCTGTGAGATTGAGAATATTATGCTCCCCATGACACAGATAAGGAAACTGAGGTCCAGAGAGGCTAAGCCCAAAGTTCTTAGCCCAAAGTTCATGTAATCGGTTACTAGGACCTCCCGCATGTTTCTTTTTTTTTAATTTTTCAAAAAATTAAAACAAACAAAATACCCCACAACATTTCAAACAAAACAAAGGATGAAGAAAAACAAATAACCTTAAATAACTACTACATGTTTACTTCCAACATGTCCCTACCATACCCCAAGAAAATTAACAAACCATAATCAAAGGCATAAGAAAAACCAAATAACCTAAAATAACTATAATTGAAGTTAATTTTTTAATGCAATAGCTTTTTATTACTTTATAAAAAAAATAAAAAAACAAACAAAACAAAGGAATAACAAATAATCTAAAATAACTGTATTGCTTCCAACACATCCCTACCATACCCCAAGAAAATTAACATACCCTAACAAAACAAAGGAATAAGAAAAACAAATAACCTGAAAGAATTACATTGCTTCCAACATGTTCCTACCATACCCAAGAAAATTTACAGACCACAATCATTCCTGAGCCTTCCTATAACATTGAGATTACAGAGCTTGTCTGTTATTAGATTGTCATGTCCCCTTCACTAGTTGCTCTCTGTCTCTAGGTCATGGGGTTGCTTTTATAATTAAATGACACCGTGGGTATAGAGCACTTGTTCCTGGCTCATAATTAGTGTCTGCCACGTGCTGTTAGGTGAGCGTGTCTGGCAGGGAGCTGCTGTTACTGGAGGCCGACACCTGAGGGGCAGCCGGGGCTGGAGGGTGAGTGTCCTCCTCCCCCAGGCCATGGGCGAAGCCCCTGGGGCTGCTCAGCTGCAGCTGTCGGGGAAGGTCACCCCAGCCAGTTAAGGGTTCCCAGGTGGCCGGCGAGGATTCCCAAGGGCAAAGGGCTCACAAGGAGGGGCCATCCCAGAGGTGAGGCTGGGGCAAAGGCTTGGCCAGACCCAACCAGCGTCTTGGGGGGCGGACTGGGGGGCTGAGAGGGGGAGCCCACCCCTCCTCCTGGCCCTGGGGCCCCGAGCTTTGTACCTTTCCTGATCTTTGCCCCAGTTTCCTGCTCTCTGGGGCAGAAGCTGGTCTGGCCTGGAGGTTCTCAGCCCAGGCGGTGCATGAGAATGAGCTGGAGCTCCCCCAGCCCGATCCAATCAGCACCCCTGGGTGGGGTGTTAAAAAACCCCAGGTGCCCAAATGTCCATTAATGAATGAATGGGCAAACAAAATCTGGCACACCCATACAATGGAACAAGATTTAACCATAAAAAAGGAATGATGTTCTAACAGGCTACAACTATAATGTGGATGAACCCCGAAAACATTTACTAGCAGTGGCAAGGGGTTGGGGGAAAGAGGATTGCGGAGTGACTGCTTAATGAATATCCATTTCATCATCCTTTTGGGGTGATGAAAAAATTCCAGAACTAGATGGTGGTGATGGTTGCACAACATCACAAATGTACTACTGCAAATGCCACTGAATCATACATTAAAAAATGGGTAAAATATGTGAATGGTTAAAATATGTGTATTTTCCCACAATAATACATTTTTAAGACTCCCCAGGTGATTCCAATGTGCAGCTTGGGCTGAGAAATTCTGGGCTAGTCTGGGGTCTTTCCCCACTGGCCTCAGTGCCCTTGGGGGTCCCATTTTTCAATGGGGCAATGTCATCCCTGAGGGGGCAAAAATTGGTTCTGGGGGGCAACAAAAATCTTCCTCTTTTTATGCAATACAGATAAACCTGTAGTACACAAACAGAAATGAGAGTATATCTGTGGAATTAAAACTTCATGGAGAGGTGATTAGGAAAAAATGTCTAAAAGTCTCCCTAAGGGGTGATAATGAAAATAAGTTGAGAAATAGTGGTGTGGGGACACCCCGGGGAGTACATTGAGGAGAAGAGAGTGAGAAGGCAGATCCCCATTCAGCCACAGAGAGAATCTGAACAAAGGGTTCTGCGGCTTTAACAAATATTACCGAGGTGTGAGCCCATTAGAGGCCCCGGCCACCAGGCTTCCCCTAGACCTGCCTCCTGAGTCCAGGGCCAGTGGGGGTTCTGCAGCCTCAGGTGAGTCCCTTTACTTCTCCACTTCTCAGAGCCTCATCTGCAAAATGGGTGCAACAGCCACCCGGCTCCTGGGCCATCTACGAGATGACCCACGAAAGGGATTTAGAACAGAGTCTAGCATGTAATAAACACTCAGTGGACATGAGCCTCCATTACTGTTGATCGCGGCAGCAACTCGGATCTAAGATGCAGGGCCCCTCGGATGCTCCGGGTTGCTAATGAAACGGTGACCCACTGTGGATATAAAGATACACCCCGATTTCAGGGATGTCCTCGCTGGCAAAACGTGCATCTGAGAATGACCAGGGCCCTGGATTCAGAGATATTTGCAGGCTGCTTTCAAGTTTCCGAAACATGCCAGCTCAGGGCTGAACACTTGGTGAGTGTTTAAAAGTTGCTGCAGGATTCGGGCCTTCCTGGGGCTTTGTCCCTACCCTTTTCCCAGGCCTTAATGCTGTGTGGATCGCCCATTTACACCCGTCTCCCCTTCCCGTGGACACTGCACATCCGGCTTGCTCAAGGATGAACCCAGTGTGGGGCCTTCTAAAGACCGGGCCTGGGGCAGCAGAGCTCAGCCTTCCCTCCCGGGTCGCTTAACTCGTCCTGGGAAAGAGGGATCTCCTTCCCCGCAGAGTGAAACCCTTCAATGTTTCTACCCCACCCTGGGCAAAAAAGCCTCTTTGAAGGATCACACACAAAGTTCCTTGGCTGCTCACAAACCCAAAGATAGGGCAGGGTTTGGAGGAAAACTCGGATTCTCTCCATTTTCAAGAGTGAAGTGTGAACCCTTCACCTTCTCTCCCCTACCACCCCCCACCCCCATTCCCAAACCCCAGGGAGCTCAAAACCCTCCGGTCCAGACAACCACTTCCAAATGATGCATTTGCAAACCTCTCCGCCATCTGGTCTTGATTCTGAAGGGCTGCTTGGCTCTGGGTAACCTCCAAGGGCAGCCTCCGTCCCCCCGCCCCCGCCTCCCTCGGCCCACCATCCTCTCCCCCTTCCATCCATCCATCCCCAACTGTCCAGAGACGACACCTGGCAGGTGACTCAAGGCCAACCCGAAGGGACACCGTCCGTACCTGTAAGTCTGGAAGACATATTGGCCCATGGGGATGTCTAAGTTGGAAGAGAAACAGGAAGTGTCTGGACCAAGATCTGTTGGAAGGCGAGGTCAGAGAGAGCCCACGGCTG
>PVKY010003032.1:0-23087 GCA_004027775.1 Bradypus variegatus | reverse complement strand
GTTCCAAAGCCACAAGGCTCTCCTGCTCCCAGATGGAGCTCACGCCGACCCTGCCCGGCTGGAAGTCTACGATTCTTCAGTCAGAGCAGCGCATGTTCTGAAACGCAGTTTGGAGACCCAGTAACTGGAGTGCATCGCTGGTCCAGCCCCAGTTTCTAAGTTTTTCACGTCGTTTCTCCAGCCAGCCCTTGAGTGCGCTCATTCATTTTCTTTCCTGCTCTAAGAAATGCTATTTCTGTTGAGGTGCTGCCGGATTTGGAAATTGTTCTCGTGACTAAATATTTGTTTGCCTGGTAAGCGCCCGGCGAGGCCACGCTGCAGCGGGTGCTCAATAAAGATTAATGGAGGCCACCCGGCTGCGGGAGCCACGCTGGAAGTGACAGGGTGAGTGGGGGGGTCTCCAGGATCCTGAGGGAGCACCGTCTTCATCCAAAGGGTCCCCGGCCTGGGCGTGAAGGATGGGAAGGAGGGGCCTGGTGTTCTCTGGATAAATGGTTGGCGGGAGCCCCACACCCAAGATGAAAATCTAATATGAGTGAGGACTTGGCTCTCGGACGAGGACTGGAGAAAATCAAATATTTTCCTAATTGATACATTTTCTATCATTACACACATACAGAGACAATGAGTGGTACGCCGTATCAGATGGCTCATTCAGACTGTCAGCGGGGAGCCGACGTGGGAGTAACTTCCCCGAGAGCCTCCTGAGGGATCCGAGCAGCACCAAGCGGCAGGCGTGAGCCCCACGTGCAGCGCACACCCACCGCCCCTGAAAATTGTGGGGGACGGAGAGGCGACTTCTGAGGACAGGAGGAAGGCACAGTTTAACCGTCACTAGAAAGCCCCACGGCCGAGCCTGCCGTGTCTGTGCCGACAGCGGGTCAGTCGTGGGGCCCTCGTGGTGCGGCCCTTACAGGAGCAACGACTGCGAGGCCAGACCCTTCCCGGATCCCAGCAGAGCTGCGGCCTCGGCGCTCACCTGCAGGGTGACACTGCACTGCGGCGGCCGAGCGGGCAGCCGGGTCACGTCTCGGGGTTGCGGCCAGTCTCAGGCTGGGCAGGCCCCCACCCTTGGGGGCTGGTGGAGGGTGGACCAGCAAGGCCCCCGGAAGGCCCCAGCAGCCCCTCATCTGCAGGGAGCAAAGGAGAGGCGCGGAGGCTTCGAGGGCGTCAGGGTGCGTGCAGGGCCCCCACGGTCGGGCGCTCTTCCATGGGAACACTCCCTGCATCGTGAGGTTTTGATGAGGATTTATTTATACAACTAGACTTTTAGAAACTAGCCTTTTATTCCCCACACAAACTCTTCTTAGCAATCAAGAGATCTTTATGCATTTTGATAATTTGGTGCATCTGAGAGGGGGTTATTTCATTAATAACTAACAATTATCATTAATAATTATCCTCCATTTTATCCCCAAATGAAAGGCAACCCAGAAGGTGTGTAAGGAAAATAGGTATTGTGGCAGGAGAGAATTTACAACGTGTTTTCTGATTAGAATTATGAAAACAGGTGACTTACACAAACAAAAATATTGCTTATATATATATATATATATATATATATATATATATATAATTATGCACAAGACACAGGCCCACAGTTATGCAGCCGGCACCTCACGGGAAGGTGCGCGGTGCGGGACGAGGGAAGGGAGACCCCCTGGTGCTGGTGCGGGGGCCCAGGCTGCACCGGGTCAGCTCCTTCTGTGATTCTCCCAGGAAGGGCTGGAGGAGCTGCTGACATTTCTCTTAAAATAATCAATGAATCTTTGTTTCCTTCTGTCTGCTCATTTGACCTTATTTTCTTTCAAAATAGAGAAGAGGGGAAGAAAGAACTGAAGAGCTGGGGTGCAGCGGGGGCAGCACAGGAGCCGGGAAGGAGGCGGGAAGGGGCGGCGAGCCCGGGCCTCTCTGGCCGGAGCCTCACCTGCTCCTCATTCAGATTCTCGCCCTCGTGTGACAGGTCCTCATCCGCACTGACAAGCACATGGCACCCACGTCTGACTGACATCCATTGCTCCTGAATGCAGCAGTGTGATTTAGGGATCAATTCCACTTACTTGTTTGAAGCTGTTCTTGAGCATCGCCTGCGTTGGGGGGTGCGATGGCTTGCCTGGTACCTGCCCAGGGGACTTGCCAATAATATTACAAATCCAGGCCGCTGCCCCTTCCCCTGCCCTCCCCCTGCCGGTCGGGGCTCGGCTTTCTCCTATTTGTTCCTGTTTGCCCCCCCCCAGCACGCATGCCCGAGATCTGCTGTGGAGGCTAACGGCGCCCACATCCAAGCGAGAGACCTTGCCCAGCCCTTTTGAAAACACTGCCCACTTTATTGCGAGCCTGGCGGTGGCATCTTGATGCGTGAATTTCTCAGGCTTCCACATGCTCTCAAGCAAATGCAACTGCAGGTCCAAGGCAGCATCTCCTGAGAGGCTGCCAAATTGTGAGCCTGAGAGCGGAGTGCACACACTCACGGGCACGTGTGCACACATGAAGGTCACGGGGCAGGTTTGTACAGGGACCCCCCCTTTGTGGGGGACGTGTCCGTTTAACATCGGTGAGAAACGTTCTCTGGCTTTTCAATATAACTGACAGTTCTCAGGGTGACATCTCGTTTCACTTTGGAAGAACCGCGAGGAAAACCATCAGGTGAAAAAACCTTGCATCCTAAAGGGCCCTCCTTATGGTAAAGTGGCATTTTGAAAAGCACCTGGTCCCTGGTGTGGGTGAGCCCCGAGAGAGAAATACTGTGTAAGCGAGCCGCCTCCCGCCGCCACGTCCACCCTCCCCTGGGGCTCAGGAAGGGGCTGTGGGGGGCCATGGTGGGAACCTGGGCTCCAGAAGGTGGGGTGCACCTGTGTCTCCCTCCCCCAGGTGTGTCCAGTGAGAGGGCTGCCAGCGCCTGGGCTCAGCCAGGATCTCACTGTTCATCCATGTGCAGGGAGGGGAAAAAAGAAGCAAAAAAAAAAAAAAAAAGAAAAAAATCGAAAAAAACCTCCCCACGTTGTCAGAGTAATGCCAAACTCCCTCTGAGTGGGATGGGCAGAGCAGACGCTGCAGCGAGATGCCAAAGCGGCTCCCTTCCTCTGCGCCCGGGTGCCTATAAATTGCTCGGCGCGCGTTTGTCAGCCTCCTCTGCTCCTGGCAGGCGGTGCCCGGCGGACTCCTGCGCTCAGCCGCTCTCCTGCCCGCGCCTGGCTCCGCGCGCTGCCGCCGGCTCCGCGCCGCGCGCCGCTCTCCGGGTCCGGGGCCGGCCAAGGCGACTGCTCGGAGCGCTCCGGGCGGGCGATCGCGGCGGCGGCGGCGGGCAACTTGGGAGGAAAGTTGGGGCGAAGCGGCGCGGGCGGCGGCTGGCGGCCGGGTGTGAGCGCGGCGGCCACAGGTGGAGGCCGCGGCCCAGCGGACGCCCCGCGCCCCCCAGCCGCCCCCCCGCGGGCAGGGCCCGCTCCCCCCGCGCAGCCTCCAGGGGCTGCTTTTCGCTCCGAGGAGGTCCCCGCCCAGCCTTCAAAATTCTGTCCAAGGGCAGGCAGGAGGAGCGGCCCGCGCTGAGCCGGCTGGTGGGCAGCAGGCGGCGCCTGATCGCCGCGGGGGCGCTGGGGGTCGTCATGGTGCTGCTGCTCGTGGTCCTCATCCCGGTGCTGGTGAGCTCGGCCGGCACGTCGGCGCACTACGAGATGCTCGGCACCTGCCGCATGGTCTGCGACCCCTACGGCGGCACCAAGGCGCCCAGCACGGCCGCCACGCCGGACCGCGGCCTCATGCAGGCGCTGCCCACCTTCATCCAGGGCCCCAAGGGCGAGGCGGGCCGGCCCGGGAAGGCGGGTCCGCGCGGGCCCCCCGGAGAGCCCGGGCCGCCCGGCCCCGCGGGGCCCCCGGGCGAGAGGGGCGAGCCGGGCCGCCAGGGCCTGCCGGGCCCGCCGGGGACGCCGGGCCTGAGCGCGGCCGGAGCCGTCAGCGCCGCCACCTACAGCACGGTGCCCAAGATCGCCTTCTACGCCGGCCTCAAGCGGCAGCACGAGGGCTACGAGGTGCTCAAGTTCGACGACGTGGTCACCAACCTGGGCAACCACTACGACCCCACCACGGGCAAGTTCACCTGCTCCATCCCGGGCATCTACTTCTTCACCTACCACGTCCTGATGCGCGGCGGGGACGGCACCAGCATGTGGGCGGATCTCTGCAAGAACAACCAGGTGGGCGCGGCGCGGACCCCGGGGGCGCGGCGGCGGCGCGGGGACACCGGGCCACCTGGAGAGGCGGCGCCCGAGCCGAAGACCTGCGCTCGATGCGCGCGCCTGAGCGCGGCCCTCGCGGCTGGAGCCCAGAGCTCGGCGCCGCGGCGGCCCGTGTCCGGGCTGCGGAGCGGGGTCTATCCCCGGCCTCGCAAAGCTCTCCAGGAGGCCGAGCCTTAAAGACGAAACCGAGGGGGACAGCGGGGCCCGAGTGGCAGGATCCCCGCGCCGGCGCCGTCGCGCATGCTGCCGGGGCGGAGGCGCGCACTCGGCTGAGTTTTCAGCCGAGGTGAAGGAAGGCGGAGAGACAGGGAGTGCTGGTAACCAAGGGGAGAGTTGCGGCTCGTGGGCTTACACCCTAAAACACGCACCCAGAAGCGCGCCCCAACTCCGCGGGGTGCGGGGCGAGGGCGCACAGGGCTGGCGGGCGCGCTTGGCCGGCCGCGCTCCGGAGCCCCAGCCTGTGAGCCCCCGCGCCGCGGGAGGGTCGCTGCGCCCGCAGCCGTCACCCTCGCTGGGCGGCAGCTTCGGCCTTGACCGTGAGGTGGCCCCGCTGCGCTCGGCCGCCGAGACTTGCTCCCTGAGCTGGGCGTGCCGCTACCCGGGCCAGTCACCATTACTTGAAAAATTCGCGGTCACTGCAGAACCGAAGCCAGCTGATAGCTTCCAGTGCAGGCAATGTGTGCCGCCACCGACCAGTGTGCTCGGACCCCCGCCCGCTGGCTCTGCAGCCCACGGGGCGGCCTGGCTGCCGGAGCCCAGGTCCCGGGGGCCGGCGCTGCGCTCTCGCCGGGATCCTAACCCGCCGTCGCCGCCGGAGGCCTCCACCCCGCGCCAGCCTTGACTTCACCGGGGCTGTGGGACTCAGGCCAGTGACCCCTTCGATATTAAGGCTTTTTTTAGCTGTTTCCCAGGTTTTTGCTAAGCACCACGAAAGCAGGATTTATTCCAAAGATCTAATTCAATGTTAGATTCTTTCAAAAGTGAAAGGCAAGTGTCTTAAATGTATGAATGTGTGAGAAGGAAAGGACAAAAGTCCTGCCCACCCCCCCACTTCTGCAGGAATCCAGAAGGAAATAGCAGAGGTCTCTCGCCCAGAACAAAGGGAGGGCATGCGGGTGCTGGCAGGGCTGTTTGCCACAGTTATTGTGCAGAAAAGAAAATTAGGATAAAGAAAGGTTTTGACAGAGCCTGGGAGAGTCCCAGGTAACCGCTGAAAGGACAGGGCTGGTGTACCTGGGAGTGCTTAGGGTCCCCGCACAGGTTTCCAAGATGCAGGCAGCCTGCGCCCCTGATTTACGAATTGCTGTCCTCTGAGCAAGGGCTGGGGATGGAAAACACCGTCAGGCCCGGGAGATGGTCTGTAGAGATATTAACTAAAATGAAACATGAGCAAACGCATGCAGACGTCCACACCTGCATATCTGGAAACCACACCTGCAGAACCAGGGAACAGTCGGTTTTGATTGGTCTGAATGTCGATGTCCAGACCACTGAGCCTGGCAATGTCACATCGAATCCAAGGAAACCACTGGTAGTAGGTGATCTATGTGCGTTTTGTTTTTAAAATGACTTCATTGTTTGGGGTGTAGAATCCTCCTTTGTATCATCCTAGCAGACATATTCTCTGAGCATCAGAAAAACATAAGGTAAAACAGCTGACCTTACCATATGTGATGCTCTGAGCTGCTTCTTCCACAAAGGGGGTGCAACAGGTAATTGAGAAAGATAATCATATAGGACTAGGCAAAATATATTTTTAGTTCAGTCTGGACTATTTTGGAAAAATATATTGCAATATTACTGTTAAGGAATTTTATCTCAAAAAAGGAAAACCTATTATGCAAAGTCTGGTCTGTAGTCAGTTATAAATGAGAAGTGTTATCACATCTTATTTATTATGACTAAATACATACTTCACCCTTGGCTTGCAGTTATGCCTTGCCTGCTCCCCTCTTCGAACGGCAGGCTCTGAGCTCACCTAATTGGCTCTCAGGAAACAGAAACACAGAGATCCATGTCAGGGTAACGCTCTATGGATTAAGTGGATTTTGAGAAACACAAAAATTAAACTAAAGAGGCAGTTTGCTTCAGGATGGAGGGGAGCCTGTGGCCATGACCGTATGGGAGCTATTTTATTTATGCTTTGTGTTGAATGCAGGGTCACAGATGGAGCCATCAAAGGGCAGTAAATTAACCGGATGTGCCACTTAACCTTTTGTTTATGATTCCACAGAAGTACAATGAGAATGAAATTATGAGAACATCAGTAGCAATTAATTAAATGAGCAAATGTTACCATAAATATCGCCTCTAATGATAAATCCTCACTAATAAGATAAAGCTAAAGCTCCACAACCTATTACATGCTCACAAACATACCACTGAGAAGCCCACACTTCTCATTCCCCATAAAACCATCGACCTAAATCAAAGCTCACCATTTGCTGAGAGCCCATCATGGTGCACATTACAGCTGAAAGTCAGACTCAAATGGCTTTCCAGAGACAGGAAATATTTGTTAATATGTTTGCACACTTTTAGCAGAAAACCTGAATAAAAATATTACTATTTGAATTCAATCACTATAATACCACTATCATAAGTATTTATAATAAAAAATAAAACTGGCTCAGAATTAGTACTATATAAAATAATTAAAGGCCAATTTTGCTCTAAGAATTTATTAGCTATGGAGCAGTGAACACGAAATACATTGAGAAGAATATATAGTTTGTTGGCTGATGCTAGAAAGCTTATGGAAAGGTTGAGTTAATTATCTTTTGAGGGTGGTGAAACATGGACTAAAGATAAAGCAGGATCTAAACAGTTAACTTACAATATGAAAAGATATTAGAGTCCATTTCAGGAGAATGGGGATATGGGGCCAAAGAAAGGGTACATCCTATTCCCAGACAGAATGCTGGAATCCGTGGGTCCCCTGGAGCCAGAAAACAGCCTCTGGGGCAAACACACGAGCTGCCCCGGTAGTCGGATGGAAGACGCTGGAGGCTGGACTCTGAAGGCCCCGGGCTGTGGTCAGGGGGCGCCTTCCAAACTCACGTGGAGGACGTACGAGTATGGGAAACAGTCTGATGGCACAGGGTGGGTGAAAATGGTACAGAATTTCATTTAGAAGCGGCCCCACGCTCTTTACCCAGCAAAGGAGATGAAACCCAATGGGCGGCCTCCCAGTCCGTGGGGTCACCCCCTCCATTTCCTGGTTGCTGTGGTTGTAGCTACCGAACACAAATGATCATGTTCACAGGGTTTTGTGGTGACGATCCCCAGAATAAAAACTGCATGATAGATTTTAAGATTGCTGCCTCCTAAATGAAGTGATTTTTGTGAGTTTTATGCAGCAAACATGTTAAAGCATACTTCTTATAGAATATATACCCCCAAAACCCTGAATAAAACATGAATCCAGTTATTAATATAGCTGATAAGTATATACTGAGTTGATAACTAATAAATATAGAAGTAGTATGGCTAGTTATTGTTTTGTACTTAATGTTTCTCACCCATTTAAAAAAAATGTGGTCGTGATAGCAATACTTTCCTTGTAGACGTTTCCCCTGCAAATAATGACTCCATTAAAATAGTGATTCAAAGCATTCAATTCCTACAAACTGATGATTAATTCCCAGGAAATATTATGAAGTTCAATTGTGTCATCACTTAAGGGTCAAAACAGATCACCTCCGTAACGGAGCCCGCGCCCCCGAGCCAGCGCGGCGTGCCACCTTCCCCGTGTGCAGAGCCGGGCCGGGGAGCTCGGTGCCCAGCAATCCCAAGTCCTTTGAGCCCTTCTCTCCTCTTGCTATCTGATACCCAGAAAGACATTTTTAAAATACGACTCAAATTACTTTACAAGTTCAGCAATGTCAAAGAGCCTTCTCCTTTTTTAACATTTCAGCATTAATGTGAGAACATTCCACATGAAAATTCAATTTGAAAACCTATCATTTAAATTTTTGAAAGAAATGCATGGAAATTCTTGACTTATGTCTCATTTCCCTCGTTTTGCCAAACGATAAAATCCAACATATTGTGTCCCAAGCCATGTATTATTACACAGTGCAGGGCTGCAAAACCACTAAATCACTTGCGATGTTATTCAGGGGGATATCATTATAATGGAATAGAAACAAGCCACAAAGTGGAAGACATTTTACCGAAATAAATCAAATATAAGCCTGCCTATTGAAAGATTTTCCCAAGGCAGAATCAAAATAAATATAAATGAATACGAAGCCTAATTTGAGTTGAGGATGTGACAGAATGTCCATAGCACTTGATAGGCAATTTGACTGTTTGCAAATGTCTGTCAACTCACTAATGAGCTCAGAGCACAGCTCCCAGGCAAGCCAGGCACTCACAGCCGCTGAAACGTGAAGGCCTTCAGTGCAACTCACGGATCCTAACAGCCTCAGACCCTCAAATCAGACATGTAGTTCCTTGTGTTACTTTTAGATGTGTTGAAATTAAGTGGTCGATGGGAGCGTGCACCCCAAGTTAGGTGATAAAAAGAAAACTTGGGTGATACGCCCAAAGACGTTTTGATGAGCTCGTCTGAGGTAGCCTGGTAGAAAGGGCTTCACTGGAATGGGAGTGTGAGAGCCCCAGATGGAAGGGCTTTGTTGGCCTTCCCAGAGCAGAGGGTGCTGAGCACAGGCCACCTGCTGCCGAGCTCTAGGAGGTTTCCTAGGAACCGGGGCCCAGCCCACGTCAGCCCTGGGCGTCCCTGCTCCTAAGCTGCAGGTGACAACAGCGCTGTTTGGCTTCAGAGGAAATGCACATAAATCACTCTTACTTTCCACCTCAGGAAGAGACTGGGCACAGGGACCCGGGCATCACAGGAGGACGGGCTGGCACGCGTCCTCGACGGCGGGGCGCGCCGGGTGCCCCTGGGCTCCGAGGCCCCAAGGTCCTGCTCGCCGCCCGGCAGGGAGGAGCTCGGGGCCTCGGGGCTCACGCGTGTGTCCCCTGCAGGTGCGCGCGAGCGCCATCGCGCAGGACGCCGACCA
Source organism: Bradypus variegatus (assembly GCA_004027775.1). Classification (NCBI taxonomy): domain Eukaryota; kingdom Metazoa; phylum Chordata; class Mammalia; order Pilosa; family Bradypodidae; genus Bradypus; species Bradypus variegatus. Next base: position 13,828 of record PVKY010003032.1, on the reverse strand, counting down.
GAACTACGACTACGCCAGCAACAGCGTGGTGCTGCACCTGGAGCCGGGGGACGAGGTCTACATCAAGCTGGACGGCGGCAAGGCGCACGGCGGCAACAACAACAAGTACAGCACCTTCTCCGGCTTCATCGTCTACGCGGACTGACCCGCCGCCCCCGGGCGCACGGCCCGCTGCGCGCCCCGGGCCGACGCGTGAGGCACCAGAGCGAGGCGAGCAGGGCGCGACCCGCCACCGCCAAAGCAAGTGCTCCTTGTCCTTAGCGCCCTTGGGACCGAGCCCGGCGCGGCTCGCCCACGGCCATGGACAAGCCCGAGACCCCGAACTCGCTCCCCCGTCCGTGACACTTGGGTGTGCTGTGATCTCGCTGCTTTCCCGTGTCTGCTTTGGTTCTTGTGACTTGACCTGCTCGTCCAGCTGCGCGCACCTGCTCGTGGCGGGGGGGAGGCCTGACCTGCGCGACGCTGCTTGTCCCCAAAGAGACTGTTGGCCTTGTTCTCCTGCTGAGGTTCGCGAGACCTGGGGATGGGTCAACGCCAAGCCTTAACCTGGAATCCCCAAGCCTATGAGCATTTTCACATTTTCTTTTCTTTATGAATTTTCTTTTCTCCCTTTTTTGTTTTTGGTGATGGTCTCTAAACATTGAGATTGAGATTGTATCATAGGATTACCTTCTAAGTGTGAAATGTGTAATTATGTCTGGTATTCAGAAAATCCCGTGTGTCCATTCTGTCAACAGAGAAAACTTAGATTTACTTGGAAAGTCAGAAAAATGTCTTCTTTGGTATCAAGGCAGAGTGAGGCTTTTTTTGCCTTCTTTGGAACAAAAAATTATTCATAACCCAATGCACAGAGGTTTAATTCGAGCTGCTACACGTACCACCCAGGGGGCACTAGGAAAGGCCTCAAACAGTTACGGCCAGTCTGCAGCCTGAGGTTGTTTCAAAATTAACAGTTTCACAGGTAGCCAACACGACAACAAAGTGTATATATTTTATACAAATACCTGCTACATATATTTATGGTAGATGAATATAATGTATGACTTTAGTCCAAAAGGCAAAGTGGCTCTGTAGCCTCAAAATTTAATTTAAAAAGGAATATATATATATATATATATATATAGACTTATTTTGGATGACAAAAATACATGGAGGAGCAAAATAATTAAAATGACTGCTCTTTAGTTATCCAGAAAATTAAATTTCATTTGGTTACTTCACATTTCTGTAAGTTATGCCTTTGGTTTCCTTATTATTGTATGCCAATCAATACTGTACCCACCGTCTGTGACAGGCTGTTAATACCACACAGCAGAAACAAAGTGGCTTTCCTCCATGATGTTTATGAATTATATGCATTGGAGTTATCAGTTTTTTCTTTTTCTTCTGAAATGGATTGAAGGTGACAGTAAAGTAGATTTGAAAGTAGCGCAAATCCTTTCTCTCTAGCTAAAATACATTGCCCAAAGCTGCCTCTTTAATCTGAGGAGAAGACTAAAAATGCATGTTGACATATCCTAACTATCAGACAACCTCCACTACTACAACGAAAACTCTAGTCTTCTTTCTGCTGCCGCTGAAAACTCTCTGACAAGTAGATTTCAGAAACAGATTTCAAAATCTGCTCGTGGGACTGGTGGAGGACATTTGCATTTTTTCATTTAAAACAATTAGCTTGTTTTCCTGGCTGGCTCCTCTTTGGTACTTTCTGTTCTAACTTACAGAGCGCGTGATCTTTGATCAGCAAAAATATTTTGTTTAGCAAACCTCAACTCTCCAAAAGAGCTATGCACAGGGGCCCCATATGAAGGGGCTGTTTGCTCTGTTTAAATGCCTGTGTCATAATTTTTGTGATTGGAAACACTTAGCCCATTCATCAAGAATAATGACTAATTCTATTTGGCCTTTCTAATGATTTCCAATGCATTTTATTTCTATTTAACAATATATACTTACCAAATAGGACTTGGCAGCAAAGCTTTGGGTAATTTTTTTTTTGTACCAAATAGCAACATAAGGATTCAAGCAGAAGATTAATTGAATCACAGCAATGCACAGCAGCTAAGAGTTTTAACTAAGAGTTAATTAAAAGGTCTTTATTTATGCAAAAAACCAGGCCTGGGTACATTTTAAAGAGTATATATCTAGAACCATACTGTCATCTCTAATAGATATGATCTTTTCTCCACATAAATAAGCATTATTTTCTCTGTTAGGTCCAAGTGAAAACAAATAAAAGGTAAAGGAAATAAAGGGACTATATATAAGGCAAACATTTCTTTTTTGCATTATATCTTATCAATTAATTAAATTGTGGCCTTTGTTATTATAAATGTAATGATTCATTAAACTATATATTATGTAATATATTTTGATTCTTATGACTGAATTTTTGTAATTTGGTATTGCTCTGTGTTCATGCCCTTTTTGCAAAGCACAAAAAATTCACAACAAAAATGTGTACCACAACCCAAAAGCATCAGAAACTGACTGATTATAAGTCAGTATAGGTAGATGGACAGCATGTAATTAATCTCCCCAAATAATTTCACCACTGTGGACTGCTAATTATATTATAGTATCCTTTGAAAAAAGGTTTCCCAATTTAACTTCCCTTGCTGTGGAAGCTATCGTAATGTGCCATATTATTCATTAAGCATTAATTAAAGAACAGCAGGAGAATTAGTGGAATCATTAATATTACAAGAAACATTTGATTGCTCCAGAAGAGGGTAATTTAACTAGAAACACTTTAAATTTTCTCAAGTACTGCAGCCCATAGATTAGAGGTGGGGAAAAATAAAAACCCAACAGAAATCTTCCTTTTAGGGGATGTAGACTTCAAATCGCTGTTTGGAAATAGGTACCTATCTATTTATTTTCGAAAGGTAAAAACAATAGGGCTCAATTAAACTCAGTAAATCCCTAAAGGTGCAGTGTAATAGTGGGTCTCAGAGAAGGCAAAACTCTTCTGGTTCTCATCAAAAGGAAATTATTGGGCATTAGGGCTAAGGAGTTCCAAGTAATATCTCACGGTAGGTTTGACGTCACTGAACATCCTCTGCATGCTCTACACTCGAGGTGCAAATCCTTAAGCGACCATCCTACTTGAAAGTCAGCCAGCGCTTCGGGTTCTCGACGAGAATCTTATCGAGTGCGCCCTCGGCAATTCCTCTGAGCAGCATCTTGGGGACGATGTTGGTGAGTATGTGGGAGTAGCCGTGGCCCCCGTACTTCCTCAGCCGATGCTTCGTATGGATGTCGTGGGACAGCAGGACACGTTCGCCGTAGCCCTCGTCCACCAGGAGCCGCACCCTGGTGGAAATGTGAGCTCGTTATTTGGTGTTAGCCTCACACGCTACATGTTCAGGGTGCTGTAAGCTTCTTACTCATAACCCACTGTGCTGGCCCTAGAGAAGCTGCTCCCACTGTGGCGAGTGTACCAGGAGAGCCTTGGCAGTCACTGTGCGGTGACAGTAAAGGCATGGCCGCAGCCAGCAGGAACCCGTCCTTGCTCCTCACACACAGGAGCCGCCAGCGTGAGGAATGAGTGATGCAGGTGGGGTGGTGTGCACTGCAGAGAGCCCCTAACAGGCCAGGCCCCTTTGAAGGAATGGCCCCTTGGGCATTTCACTAAATAGCCCAGCCCTTGGTTTGAATTCAGAGCACTCTAAAGGCCTCTTTTATTGGACCCATTTTTCAGATCTTATTTTCCCTCTCCCCTTTCATCAGTGACTGTGATGAAAACAGGCAAATGTTAGTCCAAGTAAACATTCAGAGAGGAAACCAGTTGGTTTGAAAATGGAGGCCACATGAGAAGCTTCATGGTCATTTTTAAAAGACTGAGGAATGTGGGAAGAGGTGGAGTGGTAAGCTCCAGGAGTGAGTCTCTCCATCCAACAACTATGGAACTGGCAGGAATGTCCAATCAACAGTTTGGAGTTTAGGGGGAACACTTGGCGACATCCAAGGGAGAGCTGGATGCAGAGGATAGTAAACTGTAGCAAATACTGGTGAATTTCATTCCCCCTGTAGCAGCTACCACCCCCACTCCCTGGTCTGGCAGGTGGCAGTGGGGACAGCAGCCCGAGCTCCTGGGGCAGCTTGTTGGAGCAAGGTGGGCTATAAGGACCTAGTCCTCCAAAATCCAGGTCTGAACACTGATGACTTTTGATCAGCTCCTTCAGGAGGCTGGGGGTCCAGTTCCCCACCTACTCAAGAAAAAGGGGCAGAAATTCTTAAAGAGGCAGGACCTATTTTTTTCTTTTTTCGCTTTTCATTCCTCATTAAGGAGCATAGTTTAGAAGGGTCACAAATTGATGGCTCCAGATCTCAGCAACAACAACAAATGTAGCAATCCCAGAGGAGGGGAGACCTAGATTTCCAGAGTTACAACAACTCAGATTGCCCTGTTCCTCCCCCCTAAATTACAAAACATATAAACAGGAAATATTAGTGGAAGACTTTAAATTGACTGTCTTAAATATATTCAATGAGTTAAAGGAATACATGTAAAAGAACTAAAAGATTTTAGGGAAATTTCTGAATAAAAGAAAGATATAAATTACAAAAGGAATGAAATAAATTTTGGAACTGTAAAGTACAGTAATTGTTCAACATATTACATGGATTTGACAGAAGATTTGAAGAGGCAGAAGAAGGGATCAGCAAACTCAAAGACAAGACAATTGAAAGCATCCATTGTGAGAAGCATAAAGAAAAAAATGAAGAAAAATGAACAGAGCCTGAGGGACGTGTTGGATACCATCAAGCATACCAACATAGGAGTCACTGCAGTCCCAAAAGGACAAAAGAGAGAAAGGGACAGTAAAAGTATTTGAGGAAATAATGGCCCACAACTTTCCAAATCTTATTAAAGACCTGAATATATACATTTCAGGAAGCTCAATAAACTCCTAGCAGGATAGAGTCTAATTGATCTACACCAAGACACATTATAGTGAAATTGTCAAAATCCAAAGACAAAGAGTAGATTTTGGAAGCTACAAGAGAGAAGTGACTTGTCACATACAATGGATCCCAAGTAAGACTAATAGTGGATTTCTCATCAGAAACCAAGGAGGTCAGAAGATTGTGGGATGACACATGTAAAGTCCTTAGAGTAAAAAGCTGTCAACTGAGAATACTGTATTTGGCAAAATTATCTTCCAAAAATGAAGGAGAAATCAAGATATTCACAGATAGACAAATGCTGAAAAGGTTCATTTCCAGAAGATCTGCCCTATAAGATACACTGAAGGGAGTCCTTCAGGCTGAACTGAAAGGACACTAGACAGTAACTCCAATAAGAACACTGTTAAAGGGTAATTCACAGGTAAGTATAAAATCCTGTTTTATTATGTTTTCAGTTTGCAACTTCTTCCACCTCCACTGCCCCAGTAACCTTATAGACAAATGTGTAAAATAACATTTAAAATCTATGTTAATGGGTATACACTGTATAAAGATGTAATCTGAGACAATAACAATATAAAGGGTGAGGGATAGAGACATAGAGGAGCAGAGAGTTTGTATGTTACTGAAACTAGGTTGGCTCTAGTTGAACTAAGTTGTTATTCATTTATGGTGTTAACTGTGATTACAAAGTAACCACTAAAAAAACCCTAAAAGTATAGAGGAAAGAAAAGAAGAAGGGAATCAAAATGGTACACTACTACAAAAAAAAAAAAGCAATTGAATAAAAAGGAAAGAGATAGTTATGGAGTAATTGAGAAACAAATAACATACAAGACACATAGAACACAAATAGCTACATGGCAGGAATAAGTCCTTCCTTCTCAGTTATTACCTTAAATGTCAATGGGTTAAACTCTCCCATAAAAAGGCAGAGATTCTCAGATTGAATGAAAACCATGATCCATCTATATGCTCTCCACAAGACACTTGTACAAAGACACAAAGAGACTGAAAGTAAAGGGGTGGAAACAGATACTCCACACAAAGAGTGATCCAAAGAGAGCTGGAATGGCTATATTTTTGTCAGGCAAAATAGCCTTTAAGTCAAAAATGATTACAAGAGACAATGGAAGATATTATATATTGATAGAAATTCAATACAGCAAGAAGATATAATGATTATAAACATATATGCACCTCACAACAGAGCCCCAAAATATATGAAGCAAAAATTGACAGAATTGATGGGAGAAATAGATAGTTCTGCAATAATAGCTGGAGACTTCAATATATTACTTTCAATAATTGATAAACATCTAAACAGAAGACCAGTAAGGAAACAGAGGAGTTGAATGACTGTTAACAAACTATACCTAATGGACATATATGGTACACTCCACCCAATGACAGCAAAATGCACATTCTTCTTAAGTGCACATGGAACATTTTCCAGGAAAGAGTGTAAGTTGAGTCACAAGTCAAATCCTAACAAATTTTAAAATACTGAAATCAAACAAAGTATCTTTTAGGTTCACAATGAAATAAAGCTAGAAATCAGTAACAGATGGGCAACTGGGAAATTTACAAATAGGTGGAAGTTAAACAATACACTATTGAACAACCAATGGGTGAAATAAGAAATCACAAGGGAAATTAGGAAATATCTTGAGACAAATGAAAATGAAAACACAATATACCTAAAGTTATGGGATTCAGCAAAGGAAGTGCTCAGAGTAAAATTTATAGCACTAAATGCCTATATTAAAAGAGAAGAAAGATCTCAACTCAATAATCTAACTTCACAACTAAAGAAACTAGAACAAGAAGAGCAAACTAAACCCAAAGTTAGAAGGAAGGAAATAGTAAAGAATAGAGCAAAGACAAATGTAATAGAGAAGAAAAAAGCAATGAAGAGAATCAACAAAACCCAAAACTGTTTTTTTTTAAAGATCAATAAAATCAACAAGCTTTTAGTCAGAATGACAAAGAAAAAGAGAGAAAGGACACAAATAATTAAAATCAGGAATCAAAGTAGGGACACTACCACCAACTATAGAAATAAAAAGAATTAGAAGAGAGTTCTATTAACAGCTATATGTCAAAAAATTAGAAAACCTAGGTAAAACTGATAAATTCCTAGAAACATACACATTGCCTAATCTGACACAAGAAGAAACAGAAAATCTCAGCAGACCTATAACAAGTAAAGAGACTGAATCAGAAATTAAAAATTTTCATCCAAAAAAAGTTCAGGACCAGATGTTTTCACTGCTGAATTCCATTTGATTAGATGATGTAATACCAATCTTAAAAAGTCTTCCAAAAAATAGAAGAGAAAATGTTCTGGTTTGCTAATGCTGCTAGAATGCAAGACACCAGAGGTGGACTGGCTTTTATAAAAGGGGTTTATTTGGTTACACAGTTAGAGTCTTAAGGCCATAAAATGTCCAAGGCAACACATCAGCAATTGGGTGCCTTCACTGGAGGATGGCCAATGGTGTCCGGAAAACCTCTCTTAGCTGGGAAGGCATGTGGCTGGCATCTGCTACACAGTTCTGGTTTCAAAATGGCTTTCTCCCAGGACATTCCTCTCTAGGCTGCAGTTCCTCAAAAATCTCACTCTTAGTTGCTCTTGCAGTGTTTGTCCACTCTTAGCTTCTCCAGAGCAAAAGTCTGCTTTCAACGGCCATCGTCAAACTGTCTCTTATCTGCAGCTACTCTCTCAGCTCCTGTGCATTCTGCAAAGTGTCCCTCTTGGCTGTAGCTCCTCTTTAAAATGTCATTCACCACTGCAATGAGATCCTTCTGTTTGTCAGCTCATTTTCATGGCTCCACTGATTTAATTCAGACAGACCCACCCTGACTGGGTAGGGTAACACCTCCATGGAAATTATCCAATCAGAGTCATCACCCACAGTTGGGTGGGCCGCATCTCCATGGAAACACTCAAAGAGTTACAATCTAATCAACACTGATACATCTGCCCACACAAGAGTACATCAAAGAATATGGCCTTTTCTGGGGGACATAATACATTCAAACCAGGTAAAGACAGCCCCAGGAAAGAAAATTACAGACAGTATTCCTTATGAACATAGTGCAAAACCCTCAACAAACTACTGACAAGCCCAATCCAACAACCCATTAAAGGGGTTATACCCCAAGGCCAAGTGGGATTTATTTCAGGAATGCAAGGCTGGTTCAAAAAAAGAAACCAAATCAATGTAATTAATATACCAAATGTGGTTTGGAGCTGTGTGTACCCCAGAAAAGCGTGTTCTTACAGCTAATCCATTCCTGTGGGTGTGACCCACTGAAAGCAGGATCTTTTGGTGAGTAGGAACTGAAGTTGAGAAGTGATTCTTCATTCAGGGTGGGTCTTACTCCTCTTACTGGAGTCCTTTATAAGGAGATAAAAGACAAAAAGAAGACAGAAAAAAAAGCCCCAGAGAAGCTGAGAGAGGAACCACTGAGGCCAGAAGCTGGAAGCAATGAAACCTGAGAGAGAAGGACCAGCAGATGCCACCATGTGCCTGGCCACGTGGCAGAGGAGCTGAGGATCACTCAGATAAATGCTACCTTATGCAACTGTTAAAAAAAAACAATGCTTTCTTCAGTCTTGCTTTTTTTCCAGTCTTTGGGGAGAAAGCATCACCTCAATGATGCCTTGATTTGGATGTTTCCATAGCCTAAGAAGTGTCAGCTGGTAAGTTAATAAATCCCCATTGTAAAGGCCAACCCATTTCTGGTACATTGCATCTCATTAGCTTTAGCAAACTAAAACACCACATTAATAGAATGAATGAAAAACCCACACAATCATTTCAGTTGATGCAGAAAAGGCATTTGACAAATCCAACATCCTTTCATGACAAAAATACTCAGGAAACTAGGAATAGAAGGGAATTTCCTCAACAGCAAATATTGTACTCAATGGTGAAAGACTGAAATACTTTACCCTATAATAGGAATGAGACAAGGATGCCTGCTGTGACCACTGTTACACAACAATGTACCGGAAGTTCTAGTGGGAGCAACTGGGCAAGAGAAAGAAATAAAAGGCACCCACATTGGAATGGAAGAAGTAAAATAAGGCTTATTCACAGATGATATGATCCTATATATAGAAAATCCCAAAATATCCACAAGAAATCTACCAGAAGTAATAAATGAATTTGGCATGTTGTAGGGTACAAGATAAACACACAGAAGTCACTTGGGTTTCTGTACATCAGTAATGAACAATCTGAAAAGGAAATCAAGAAAATGATTCCATTTACAATAACATCTAAAATAATAAAATACATAGGAATCTAACCAAGGACATAAAAGACTTAAACCGAAAACTGCAAACATTGCTGAAGGAAGTTGAAGACCTAAATAAATGGAAAGGCATCCCGTGTTCATGGATTGGAAGAATTAATATTGTCAGTACTGCCTAAAGTTACTTACTGATTCAATGCAATTCCTATCACAATTCCATCAGTCTTTTCGCAGAAATGGAAAAGCTGATCCTCAAATTCACATGGAATTGCAAGGGCCCCAAATAGCCAAAACAATCTTAAAAAAGAATAACAAAGTTGGAGGACTCATACTTCCTGATGTAAAAACTTACTACAAGGTGCAGTGATTAAAACAGACATATAGAACAACAGAATAGGATTGAGGCTGCAGAGATAAACCCACACATTTGGCCAACTGATTTCTGACAAGGGGTCAAGCCCACTCAATGGGGAAAGAATCGTCTCTTCAACAAATGGCCCTGGGAAGACTGGAAATCCACATGCAAAGGAATGAACGTGGACCCACACCTCTCACCACACAACAATTAACTCAGAATGGGTGAACGGTCTGACCGTAATAGCTAATACCATAACACTCTCACGAGGAAACATAGGGAAATATCTTTAGGACCTTACAGTGGGCAATGGAATTGTAGATTTAGGCCCAAAGCACAGTCAGCAAAAGAGAAAACAGATAAAGTTGACTTCATGAAAATTAAATTTTTTGTGAGTCAGAAAAGTTCAAAGACAACCTGTAGAATGGGGGAAAGTATTTGGAAATCATCTATCTGATAAAGGCTTAATATTCAGATTATATAAAGAACTCCTACAAGTCAACAACAAAAAGAAAAAAATGGGCCAAGGAAATAAATTCATTAGCCTCCCCCCATGTGGGACATGACTCCCAGGAATGAGCCTGGCCCTGGCATCAAGGGATTGAAAATGCCTGCTTGACCAAAAGGGGGAAAAGAGAGGTAACAAAATAAGGTTACAGTGGCTAAGGGATCTCAAATAGAGTCGAGAGGCTGCCCTGGAGGTTTCTCTTATGCAAGCTCCAGCCAGACGTCCCAGATGGCTACAGTAAGCCCAGCCCTAACCAAAAGTAATCCCCAAATACCTAGTCCCTACCTGAGATTCCATGAAGGTTTCACTCACTAAGTTTATTTTTCAAAAACGTAAATCCACCAGAGTGTTCCTAAGCCAGAAAAGTCCTAAAACCCAGAGGCAACAGCCTCTTTAAGAACATCAGCCAGTTGCAGCCCCTTCCCCATAATGTCAACACCCCCTTTCAACATGAACAAGTTAGGGTGTCACTGCCTAGGCACCCCTGAAGATGGAGAAAGTGATTAAATGAGAAGAAGCAGTACCAACAGACAAGATAGGATTTAACAAATGATTACAAATACTGAATCTTTATATAAATATATACATATACATATATATTTAGATGCTAGGATCTTAGAATAGCTAGAAGGAAATAACTGAAATGGTGGAACTGTAACCCATAAAATTCTTTGAAATTTGCTCTATAGCTACTTGTTAAATTGTACTTTGAAAGTTATTACCTTACTGTATGTATCTTGTATTTCACAATAAGGAAATAAACTGTGGAACTGTAACTCATAACATTCTTTGAAATTACTTACATAACTACTTTTTAAATTGTACTTTGAAAATTATCACCTTTCTATATAGTACATATGTTATATATCACAATAAGGAAATAACTGAAATTGGGGAATTGTAACTTATAACATTCTTTGAAATTTGCTAACTACTTGTTAAATCATACTTTGAAAGTTACCACTGTTATGTACATATGTTAAATTTCACAATGAAAATGTATTTAAAAATGGGCTAGGAATCTGAATAGACATTTCTCCAAAGTAGATATTCCAATGGTCAATAAGCATTTGAAAACATGCTCAACATCAGTAGCCTTTAGAGAAATGAAATAAGCCAGGCACGGGCGGGCCAACCCTGCGTGATTTCTCGTGTGTGAGACCCCGAGAAGCAGCCCATGTGCAGTGACGGAAGGCGGACAGTGGTTAGCGGAGGTGGGGGCTGAGGAGTTATTGCCAAACGGGTGTGAGTTTTGCTTTGGGAGATGGAAATAGTGTGGAAATAGACAGAGGGGGGACGTTACACGGTATTGACACTGCATTTAATGTTAAAGAAGTGTCTGCTTAGAGGGGTAAAGTGATTTTTATGTACATATGTTTTACCACAATTAAAAACAGATAATTTTTTTTAAAAACAGTAGGCAAGGAGCCTCTGTAGTCTGAGCATTTGCCTGTCTCCTCTGAAGGCTACTGGAATTCTGACTTGGTCGTAGTCTCTGAGCATTGGATGACTTGGCCAATAAAAAATTATCTTCCTTCCTTCCAGCAAGATAGCTAAAATAATGAGCGTGTCCTTTAAATGTACAGTCAGCTGACCAAAGAGCAGCTTTCCACTCTTGTCCGAAGACTGAAGCCTGTTTGCTTGGCTGTGGGTGCAAAGCTGTTGTCTGCTGCCCCCGTCCCAGAGCCGTCTTTCCGCAGCTCTCGAGAGGCGTCCTGGAGACAGTGGCTTCTCCACGGGCCTCTGTGTGGCCCTGTCAGTCCCTCAGTCCCGACAGGAGAAATGCACAGTCGGCCACGACCTACAGGGCCGACATCTGGAAGGCACTTTTTGGTGGCCAGTCCCGGAGTAGAATGTCGTTACTATGGTGAGCACAACGTGGGGCTCCACACACAAAGCTCAAGGCGGCGGCCCTGCCCTCTGAGACTGTGCATTTTAAAATACAGAACAGGTGAAGATGAGGCCCATCTCTGCAGGTGCCTTTCCGGAAGACCTGCGCCCTGCCCCGTGAACCCACACATGCCCTGTGAGCCCCGGGGCTGCTGCGTGTGCTCCTGGCCTCACTGAGGGTGCATGACGCCCTGCAGCTCTAATCTGCTGTCACCCCAAAACAGGCCGTTTGAGGGAATCAGCTGTGCAGGGCCCAGTGCTGCCCGCTGCCCGGTGCCGCCCGCTGTCGCAAGGCCTCGGCTCAGGCCTGGGAAACGCAGCCCCGTGCGGGTGACCCCAGGGCCCGTGCCAGCCCCTGCATTTCCTGAGCGTTTCCCAAGGTCTGTGTCTCTTTTCTTGTCTGAGTCAAATGATGCCTCGTTACTAAAAGGCACACAGTATGTCCTGTATGCACAAACGAGCTGTCGCTGTGAGACGCTGGGTCACACCCTGAAGCACAGAACTATTGACTCGTGAAGAAGCAGGAAAAGAACGAGGCCGAGGTGCTCCTTAACTCAACAACCTGGAGAGTGATCAACTCAGGGGGGACTTGAGGAACAGTCACCTTCTGACTCTCCAGGAGACCACCTGGCTCCCGGGAGCGGGGACGGCCTCCGGGCTGGGCCCTTGTGTGGAGACGCTGCCAGAAGGGAAGACAAAAACTACGGTAATTATAGAGATACAAATGAGTTAGTGTTTTGCAAACAAATATTAGAGAGAGACTACAAAGTGTGAAAAGGCAGAGATATAATAAGATTTGGGAAGTGGAGCAGAAGATTGAAAACAGGTGTCAGCCGCAGTGCCTGGGTGCTGGGGACAGGGCAGCTGGCGGGTGCTCCCGGCTGCAGAGCAACGGGCTGGCCGGGAGCTGCGAAGGGTGGTGGGCAAGTCGGGAAGAGCAAGTGGGGGTACAACGGGGGGCAGGGGCACAGGCACCCAAGGCCGAGGGAGCTCGTGCCTGGCTTTGAGGTAGCGGAGATGATGCACAGATGCATACAAGTCCGTCTGCACACCGGCAGGTGCCAACACACGCGACACGCACAGCTTTGGTACTTGCACACATCTGCAGCGCTTCGTCTGCACAGCACAAGACACCCAAAGTTAAGCTGTTGGCGAGCTCTGGCCATCCGCCCCCTCTTCTGGACAGAGCACCAGCCCCGGGCCTCGCTCCCTGGTCACCTCTGTCGCTGTCCTCAGAGCTTCTCTGGCCTCACTGTCAACACGCAGAACACTTCTGAGGGAACCACCACCCAGCCATGTGCCTTGGTGCCCGAGTGAGTCCACGGTCGCTCGTCCTGGTCTGCGTTTCCATCTCGCCCTCCATCCTCTACCCTCGTCCACGCAGCCTGCCCCCAGCCACCCCTTCCTTCTCGGGGATGATCGCATCCACCTCACCCGGGTCCGTCTGCACTCGCTGCTCTCACTTCGACAAAGGAGATTCCCTCCTTCCTGGATTCCATCGGTTTGTCTCCTCCTGAGCCTCATGGAGACTTCTTCCCTTTCCAGAATTCTGAGGTTACTTCTGCTGACATTTCCACTTTCTGCACCGGGTTCCCGTGAATTCCACAACAGCCCGGCACTAAGGGCCACGTCCCCGGACTCGTTTGCTCCTTCACCCACCCGCTGGTGGTCTCCCTTTCCCTCAGCCCCACCAACGTCCCTCGACTTCTCAGCTCGACAAGACCCTCCCTCGATCCCGCCATCTTCCAGCCCCCGCCCTGGGCCGCTGCTTCTCTGCACCACCAGGCTTCTCGATGGAGAGACCCCACCCCCCGTTGTCCCAGGCCCCGCGGTGCCTTCACACCCTCGACACAGGGCCTGCTGAACCCCAACAGCTGGGTGTTCCCAGATGGGCA
>PVKY010003031.1:0-23061 GCA_004027775.1 Bradypus variegatus | reverse complement strand
AAAAAAAAAAAAGTCCAAGTTTGCTTTAGTGTTTAAAAATCCATGGTTGGATATATGTTACTGGAATGAAAATTAAAAATCAAACATAGAACTGTACAACAGAGTGAACTCTAATGTAAACCACAGGCTATAGTCAATAGTATAATTGTAGCAATATTGTTTCATCAATTGTAACAAAGATATCAAACTAATGCAAAATGTTAACAGTAGGGAAAACTGTGTGTAAGAGTGGGGGTGGTATGTGGAAACTACTATATGCATGATTTTTCTATAAACCTGCAACTGTCTTAATTTTTAAAAGGGCAGGGGAGCATTAGAAATTTTTTTAAAAAATCAGTTTGTTCCCACCAGAATAAGGAGAGGGAGAAGGGAGGGGGAGTGGTCAGGAAAGCCTTCCTTCCAAGGAAGGGGCAGGACAGGCTATACCCAGAGCAGCAGTTAAAAGTCATGTGATCTGGGGCAAGCCAACTAACCACTCAGTACCCCATCTTTAAAATGAGTACAATAACTTCCTAAGGTTTTTATGGGAATTAAATGAGTTACTCTGTGCAAAGTGCTTAAAATAGTGCTTATTTCCTATCAAGTGTTCAATAAATACTATGTATTAAGCTGACACTTGAATGGATGGAATTGGGATGCAGGGACGGTGTGTGGCTAGGGGGGTGGGGGATAAAAGAGGAAAAGGGGACAATGTGTTCCAGACAGAAGGAATGTGTGTGAGATAGCATATTCAATAAATATTTGTTCAATGAATAAATTCCTTAAAGGAAGTGGGAGTGATGCAATCTTGATTAGCCAAGCCCTTTATCGACTGTCCCCTGTGTGTGTGTATGTGGCATACACTGGCACCTGGACAGGCACCACCGGCGAGCCTGCTGCACTTTTCTACCCAGAGTTGCAGGGGCTCTTAAGGGCAGGGATCAAGTCTTTTCCTTCTTGGGGTCCCACGAACTTCAGCCAGGGTGGACCACAAGGCCCTACCCTATAATTCCGTAAGGGTGACCAATTCATCCCTCCCTTCCCTCTTTTTGCTGTTTCACCACCACTTCCATCCTGGGGAAAGATCAAGACCATTGCAGAGGTCCAGGTGCCCTGATTTGTGGAAATGCAGGCTGGGGGCAAAGAGCCCTGGGCTTGGGGTCAGAGGCCCCCAGAGCCTTAGCTCTGCCAGCTGGCAACATGTCACATTGCGTGAGGCACTAGGGACACCAGTCCAGAGAGCTCACTGGACCCCCGCCTAGGAGCAGGGTTTGGGGTGTCAAGGCAGCAGGGTGACTAACCGTCCCCTGTTCACTCAAGACTGAGATTTCCTGGGATTCAGAACATTGGAGCTAAAACCAGGAAAGTTACGGGCAAACAGGGATGAGTTGGTCACCCTCTGGGGCAGCCACAGCGAAAAAATGCCCACTGCCAGCCTTGCTCCCCCTGCCACCTTCTGCCCCTTCCTCTTCCCCAGACCTGGGTCACAAGTCAGCAGCGAGCAGCAGCCAAGGCCTTTGGCTTCCCAGCTGAATCGTGAGACCATGTCTACGCGAGAGAAGGAGAGAGGAAGAGGAAGGACAAGCCTTTGTTGTTGCCTCCATGCCATTTCCACACTGGGGTTGGCATCGATGAGCTGCTTGATGTGGGACGGTCCAGCCAGAGCCTTCCAGAGAATCCATGTAGGGCTAAAACCAGGCTAGGCAGGGTGTTCACAGGGCTGGGGGGCAGGGGAGGCTGGTCCACACTGCTCTCCAAGAGGTCGGGGTGATGGAATTTATGACCCCTACTGGCGCTGAGCCCGCAGCTCCTCCTTGCAAGAGCGGATGGTGCTGATCAACCCGAAGCTGACCAGCTAGCCAGAGCGCGGGCAAGAGGGTACAGGAAGGGGCGTTCCAGGCAGGCCCCAACCCCACCTACCCTAGTAAATCCAGGAGAGCCCTCAGGGACTCTGCTCAGATCCCCATGGTGGGCCCCACTTTAGCGATCACGCCAGGCACCCCGCCATCCCATTAGAGGGACATCTCATGTTTTCAATTACCAGTCCCCATTTATGTCCTGGTTCAGGCTTGAATGCCAGGCTATATTAGGTCATGCTGAGGCAGACCTCTTGTGCTTTCTCATTAGCCACATCACATCGTATTTTTAGGGGCAGCTGAGACCGAGACAATGCCAGAAGGCTGGTTTTCTTCCTAAGTCCCCAAATGCCACCTCCATAAAAATATCATGCTTGAAGGCCTAAAAGCCACAGTAGTTCCTACCATGTTCTGAAAAGAGCCCGCTGAGTCCAGGGATAAACACCTGGGTAAGTCTGAGGCAAGAGAGAACCTGGCCCCCTGCCCACCTGTCTGTTTTTTTCCAACTGCTTCAGGCACCTCCACTGAGCTCCCCAAAGCTCACGTGGGGTCCTGGTTTCCCATAGCCCAGTACAAGGGGACAAAAACCCAAGACTCTCGTGGGGACCAAGCAGCCTCGCTTGGAGAAAAGTGTTTCCCCTCCCCTCGCTCTGCAGACCCCCAGCACATTGGTGTGTGGTGCTTGTGCTCCATCATCAGCCACATCCGTCAGCACGATGGCACGGAACATTGCAATTTTCAAGATGCTTCCTTACCTGTGTTCTCACTGGATTTACCTGTGAGGGTGGGTGGTAGGACACCCATTTTACAGATGAGGAAGTTGAGATAGGGAAAGGGAAGAGTCATGCTCAAGTCATGGACATGGTCAGCGAGAGGCCCGGGGCCTGGCCCCAGCTGCCTGCCTCCGTCCACACACGCAGTAACCACGGGAGACCTGTTGTGCATTGGTTTCTTCTCCCCAAAGTAGACGGCTCACTCCTGGAAGCAGGTGGTCCTGGCATCTTGGGCCTCTGTACTTCACTCCCTCTCCAGCCCCCCATACCCAGGACCAGCAGCACCCCAGGTGTGAGGGCTAGGGCAGGGAGCGGAGAGGAAGTGTTCTGTGGGACTTGCCATGTGTTCTCTGCTCCCTATTCCTGTGTGGTCTTAAATCAGCCTCTCTGTCTCTTTCTCTCTCATATGCAAACACACACACACACATACACTACACACAGGCAAGACTGGGGTCCTAGTATCCAAGAAGCCCCCAGGCCATCTCAGGTGGGGGTGGGGAGAGTCTACTCTTCTGCTGAGCTGCACATTTCTCCCCCTGTCCACCGTGCCTGTTGCCTACAGGCGAGGAGTGAGTCCCAGGGAGAACCGTCAGCAGGCCGGGGAGGGCGGTAAGGATAATGACCCGTTTCAGTGCAGCTGCTTTGAGAACAGGGCTGGTGGGTTCTTCAAGACTTCTGCTTCCGTGAGATCCCGAAGATGAGGCTGCAGACAAAGGAGGACCAGCGACCACTCCGGATGCTGTCCAGGCCCTCCACCCGGGAAGGGCAAGGGTGAGCTCGCTGCCCACAGCCCTGTGGCTACCAGCCTCTCCATGCCACTCACACCCCGTGGGTCAGGTCACAGACCACCCACGAGGGCTGGCTCGGGGGAAGGGTCCAGCTGAGGACTGAATCATGGCCCCCACATAAGGCATGTTCACGTCCCAACCCCTGGTTCTGTGGGAACCCATCTGTAACTAGAACCTTTGAAAATGTTATTAGTTAAGGTGGGCCCAAACTAAATGAGGGGTCTTAATCAAAATGGCTGAAATCCTTAGAGGCAAAGGAAATTGGACACAGAAAAAGCAGACATTGGAAGCAATCAGAAGCTGGAAGTCAACAGAATCCAAAGGAGAAAGGAGAAGATGCCACCAAGTACATAGCCATGTGATGGGAAAGCCAAGGAACCCCAAAGACTGCCGGCAACCCGAAGAAACTACCCCGGGAGGGAGGAAGCAAGCCATCTAGCCCCTTGAAAGCACGAGCCAATAAATTCCTACTGTTAAGCCAACCCATTTATGGTATTTGTTTTAGCAGCTGGGACCCAAATAGGCCCCAACCAGTGGGCTCAATTTACCTTAAGTGGCTGCAGTTGCTTCTGCCTCCGGGTCTCCAGCTCCTTCCAGCCACGAGTCCAGGTTCACCCTACTGAAAGCTCAGTGCAGCTGTGGCCGAGCCAATGGGGCATGGGAAGTGAGCTCACTTCGGACAACGGAGCAGGGTTTAGCCTCCTTTCCTCTCTGGCTACTTCCCCTCTCTCCTGGCCACCTCACCCACACCTCCCCTCCCACACCCAAACCCTTCCCTCACTCCGCATGGCAGCAAGAGCCTAGGGAAAGGTGAGGGCACAGTGCTAGACACCAGGTGGAGGGTGAGCAAGGTTGGCACACAGAGGGGTAAGGCACAGTCTTGTTTCAGGCTAGTTACAGGGCTGGAGAGGCGGGGCTTGCATAGACAAATAATAACAATAACAATAAGAGCAATAATAATAAGGCAGGTTGAGGATCTGGTACACATCTCCCCACGTGGTATAATTAAGCAATTACTTACGCTATTTAATGAAAGATCATAGATGGGAAAAGAATATGGGGAGTTGGTGACACTGTAGCTGAGCTTGGAAAAAAGAAAGAGATGTGGTCTTCAGAGATTCTTCCACAGATCACACAGCTGGTAAGGAGCACAGGTCTGCAGGTCCCAGGGGTCACACTCGGCCACAGTGCCGGTCCTCCTTGTTTCGCTGGCTCGTGCTCCCACATAGCTGACGTACAGAGAATGGGCAATTGAAGGGGCTCATGCCCAGTCACCACTGCACACTGGTGATCTGAAGGCTGAACTTTGAACAATGTCAAAAGAAGCAGAAGGTAAGTGCAGAAAGCTGGCAGCCCAAATGACCTCACCTGATTTAATTTCTTGCCAACTAGATTGAAGAAAATGTCCCCAAAACCCAACACACAAATATGCATGCACATTCCAACAACCTCTAAAACCCTTCCTGGGAGGTTTAGCCATGAAGTGAATCACTGGGTGGAAACATCTCCTGACAGGGACAGTTAGGATTTGGGCTATGAACTCAGTTACCTTTGGAGATGATGACTCAGTTACCTTGGGTGATGATGACT
This sequence comes from Bradypus variegatus, assembly GCA_004027775.1. Classification (NCBI taxonomy): domain Eukaryota; kingdom Metazoa; phylum Chordata; class Mammalia; order Pilosa; family Bradypodidae; genus Bradypus; species Bradypus variegatus. Next base: position 18,075 of record PVKY010003031.1, on the reverse strand, counting down.
GTGTTGTGCTATTTGCCTGGCCAGAAACAGTTGTGAGAACGTAATTTTCTGTCCTCTTTGGAAACAAGTGAAAGGTGAACTGGGCCCGGGGACTGAAAGCCCAGAAGGCCAGGAGTCTTCCACCTCCTACCCAACAGAATAAAAGAGTTCCAGGAATCCCTGGATACAAAAAGTTCCTCCAAACCAGGCCAAGACCTTCTACCAAGCAACCCTATATGTGATGGCAGCCACGGGACTCCATGTGGGTTGTGGATTTCTGATCTTGAGCAATGGACCTTGGACAAGTTCAAAGGACTATTTAAGGCTGTTGAAAACCACGATCAAGATCAATGTCCACACAGTTTGAATCAGAGCTGATCATAACACAAGGGCTAAGCAGCCCCTGTCTAAAGGAGGAAAGCAACTAAACTCACTTCAAATGCATATGGCCTTTGAGAATATTGATGAGGTGACTTTGACCAAAGGGTCACAGGGATGTTTCTATCAGAACTTTCTGGACTGCAAGTGACAGAAAACCAAACTCAGAATGACTTAAATAAAAGAAAGGCTCATGAAATTTCTTTTTTAAATTTATAGAGGTAGGTCTCACTTCTGACACATCTGAATTAACAGCTCCATTTATGTCATTAAGATTCTATTTTTTCCCTCTTTCAGAGGGCTCCTGTCCACTATGGGAGCTCCCAGTCCAGTGGAAAAGAACACCTACCTCTCTCCCAGCAATTCCAGTACAAGTATCCCAGCATCTCATAGGATCTGGCTGATTCAGGACTGGGACTATGACCCAATCATTGTGGTCAGGGTCAGGGACACACTGATGGGCTACTGGCTTGGGCCCAGCTCATGTGGCCACCCTGGAGCCCATACCAAGCATATGGGCTGAGGGCAGGAAAGGAGAAGTAACCAAACATAAATGGGGAAGGGGGCTTTTGCCAGAATAGGGAATGGATGCTTGGAGGCAGACCATGATTGTACACTAAGGACCTGTAACAAACGGATTGATATTTTCACTTAAAGTCTCCATCATACACATGACCTTGATGAGCTACAGATGGAAACGAAACCCACCACCAACAACAACTCTGTTCCCTCTGTCCCAGTGCAGGGAGATTTCTAGGAGTGCTGCAGGAAAGCTGATTATATAAGAAGGGAAAACAAAGTGTCCATCCCTGGAGAGCTTGGAGGTGGAACCTACCCAAGAGCTCCTTATGTTGACGGCCTTTCTCCATTTTGCTCCCATAGTCTTCCTCCCACTCATGGGAATTGTCCAGGCCCCATCTGCAAAGCTGAGAGCAGCTGAGTGGGCATCATCCCTGCTTGCCTGATAGTGGGGCCCCAGGGACCGGGTCAAATAGCAGATACGTGCCGAAGACATACTGCATGGTGTGGCTGGGCAGAGAGTGAGGCATCACCATTATCACCATCACCATCCTCCTCCTCCTCATCGTGAACATCGACAGGAAGCAGCATGTTGAGGAAGGGGCAGTACAGAGACTCTGCAGGGTGATCTTGGACAAGTTGCTTAGGTCCACCTCTAAAGTCAGGATGGTAAGAGAAGCCCCGCTATGGGACTGGGGAAAGTCTGTGTGAGAAATCAGATGTGAACTGGGGTTTTGCAAACTCATGCATACAAGGTATTATTAGAATACACCTATTCCCTTCAAGTGAGTATTTGGGCCATTTTCAATATTTTACTAATATAAACAATATTATTGTGCACATCTTCGAATAAATCCCCTTTTTTTTTAACATTATTTCATTAGGGTATGTTTTCCAAGATTGGTGATAATGGAGACAAAGGATATAAGTAAGGTTATAGCTTTTCTGACATATAACCAGATTTCTCTCCAGAAGAATAGGCCCAATTTATGCTCTCATACCAAGTTATATAAGGATACATGTGTTTCCAGGGGTGGTATTCAAAATATTAGCAGCTAGTAGAGCACTGGGAAAACAGCCACAAATATCCTGTACTATTACAGCCTTCCTGGCATCATATTTTATGGTTTCTATCTTTTTTTATGATTATTAAAGTAAACAGTGATACCTCTCAGCTATTCTAACACTCATTCCTTTCATTGCTATAAAGTGGTTAAGTTAATTAGGTAAAGCAACCTTCTAGTTGATACCAAACTCCCCTCATTATAAGTAGTCAATTTTAAATGTATGGGATAGAAAATTTTTCTCAATTTTATTTTCTATCTAATGTCTTTTCCCATTGTGTTGACTGACCTTTTGGTGGTTTTCTTTTTCAGTTCTGAACACTTTTTAAAATTTTTATAATTTAACTGCATCCACCTTCTCTCATCATAGCCTTCTTTTCTTTAACAGATAAAAACATGTCTTCCCTCTAAAATGAAGACACTACAGTGTTTCCTTTTACTTTCCAAGGAATCTTAAATTTGTGTTCAGTAGTCAGGCATGATCATTATGGAAAAACATTACGTCTAAAGAAAAATTTAGAAAAAAAAATTACCCACAAACTTCCCACCCACAGTTTACAGTTTTTTTTTTTAAATCTCTAACATATCATATTCTTACCAATTATAATGTCTTTTTCTCTTAAATTTATATTATGAAAAATTTTCTCCCTAAGTTTGTGTTCCTATTTCAATGACTGCCAAATATTCCAGTGTTTAAATGTTGCCAGGTTAACTGATCCCTTCTATGATCCAGAAGCTGTTTCCAATTCCTCGCTGTTCTATAAAACACCTAGGGTGTTGCTGTGGTGGACTCATCTTCTCCCTCCCTAGACTGACGACAGGAGTCGAGTCTTTTCAATTTTGTAACCTCAGCCCTTAGCATGGTCCCTAACTTACAGGTGCCAGACAAAGAATAAGCATTTTTCTCACACACAAAAAAAATTTTACAGATGAGGCATCTGAATCACAGAGCGGCTAAGAAGCCCCCCACAATCAGTACCCTTCCCTCTCTGGGATAGGCCAGGCACTCCCGGAACCCACACTCAGAACAGACCAGACATGGAATGTCACCCCAAACACCACACCCCACAAAGACAGGGGCTCCTCAGAAGCCCCTTCCAGGGGCCGAGGGCTCCCACGGCTAAGACCCTACCCTGAGGCTAACACAGTTACTGCTGCAAACTCATTGCCTCCTTTAGTCCCACAACAGCCCCGTGAGGTAGGTAATATTTTACCCATTTTTCACAGGAGGATATGGAGGCCCCAGGAAAATTAAACATGTCCAAGGTCACAGAGCTGGCCAGCGATGGAGTAGGGATACGAAACCCCTCTCTCTAACACCTAAATCCAAGCTCGTCTCACCCAGGCACTGAACTACTTGGGAGAACTTGTGCACTAGGGGTGGCCCAGAAGGGGGAGATGGGCCCCAAGACCAAAATATCTGCATTTCTCATGTTTTCCTCTTGGTTTCCACTTGAAACTCTTCTGACTGAAAACCCGCCAGGCAGTGGGCACCGTGGTGCTGGTGAAGACACCAGTCCCCGGCCCCAGCCCATTTGAGCAAGAATGGAGAGCACTGCAAAAGCCTCCCTCAGAGCCTGAGAGAATGGGGTGGGCAGGCGGCAAGCCCTCGAGCAGCCCCTCTCAGCCTCTCTCAGCAGTCACCCCGTGCCCTCACTTGGTGCCCCTGTTGGGCAATTGCTGCCACTGGGGACAGGGAGGGAAGCTGGCAAGGAAGCAGCCCCAAGGTTTAAGCACCGGTGTGACTGATGCCAAACCCAGATGCTTCCCGCTATTGAAGTGAAAAAGTGTGTGGAGTAGCTTGGCTTTAAAGTTTGGGTGCGATTTTCCCAGGCAGCAGAGTTCGTGTGGAATTTCCACATGAGGGGTAACAGCTTGAGCAAAGTTATGGAGGCAGAGGCGAGAGTGTTACCTTCAGAAGACAGTAAAACCAGCTTGGAGTGCAACAGAGCAGCAAGCAACACTAAACTCAGAGCCAGGAGACCTTGGTTTCGAGGCCGGCTTTACTGGGAACCTTCACGATCATCGTGGGACCTTGGGCAAGGCAGAATGGGCCTTGGAGTTCATCTGCTCCCACGCTGTCACTCTACTGAAGTGCATCAGGCTGGAGAGAGAGAAAGCTCAGCACCTTAGAGGTTGAATAGCTGTTATGAAACAACCCTGAAACACTGCCAGCCTCACCCAAACTGGCCAGTCCAGCCCAGCTCAGCCCAGAGCAGCCTCATGAGCCAAATGGCCCCCTAGCTCCTAAACTGGGTGGGATAAAGCCAGCACTGTTGACCCCCCACCATATGGCAGGCACTGGCCTGGGCAATTCCCCTGGGTCACTTATTTAGCTCTTCCCACAACACTAGAAACTATAATCTCCAAATTACAAATAGGGAAACTGAGTCTCTATCTTCATTTCAAGGTTGAAGTCAAAACTATGTGATGGAATCAGGATTTGAATTCAGGTCTTTCCAACCCCAAAGTTCTAGCTTTAAAGCAACTTTCTCAGGAATCCCGACCATTCCCTCCAAGACTTGGGGACCCTCACAGGGAGCTCCTGGGAGAGAAAGCTCCACCCCAAACAAGCAGATGTTGAAACTAAAAGGATTTGGTCTCCAGCAAACAAGCAAGTGTGGAGGGACATAGGAAAAGGCCTTGCCAAGAGCAGTGAGTTAGCTGCTGAGAGCTCCTCACAGGAGGCAAAGCAGAGAGGCTGAACCCCTTGGAAACAGAGGCCTTTTCTCCTGGAGGAGCCGAGACAAGCCCGGGGCAGGAGACAGGAGAGTGATTCCCAGATCTGGAGCTTATCAGATCTGATTACTCCCTTCTGTGCTGAGTTCTGGCTAATGGGAGACACCAGCAGGAGAACAGGGTGTGGGCTTGAGAGCAGTCAAGGGGCTGATGCTCCTGGCTCTCACCTGCCCAGACACGGTTTGGCAATGGCTGCCGTGGTCCTCTACCAACAGGGCCTGCCCGGAGTCCTTGCCCACAGCTACGGTTCTCACAGTTTGGGGAGCAGCTCCTGCCCCCGAACCTCCTGACCTAAGGATGCTAACAGCTTCCCACTCATTGTGCAAAACCTGAGGTGCTTTTGGATTTCTCCTTACCCTGTCTACGCCTTGTAAATTGTCCCTTCATGAGCTCTCTTCCCTCACCCCTTCTCAGTATGCCATCTTGTTTCTCGGAATTACAGATGCCACAGAGGTCCCAAGTTGCTGCTTTATACAGACTGCAAAGAACTTTAAAAGCCACTCCTGGCCAACCACATCCTCCCAAATTCCCTCTTCCCCAATGCCGCCTTCCATGGAGAAGAGCCAGCCTGAGTGGTGAAGAGAACACCTGCTAGAGAGCCAGTGGTGGCCTCTCCCAAATGCCCATATCCCCTCTTCCTTCTTCCCACTCAGCTCCATCGCCCTGGTGGGGGAGGAGTATTACATCGGGGGAGAAGGAAGCAAGGGAGAAACCAACTCTCATGTTGGGATGAAGCAAATTGCAATTAGAATCAAAGACACAACACCTTTTAATTCCCTTTTGTGAACTCTTCTCCCAGGACAACTCACCCTGGTGCTCCTACTCCAGGGCCCAGGGGGCAAGGTGGCCTTGGTACTCATTTGAAGGAGACTGTACCTGTTACACACACACACAGACACATGCAAGCACATACATGCATGTATTCACACATGTGCACACGTACAAACACACCAAGGCATAGCCCACATTTGAGAAATACACTAAGCCCCCACTTCAACCCCAAGCCTCAGTGAGGTCTATGGCCCTTGGAGACCAGCTGTTGCCAAGGAGAATATAAGATTTGGCCCCTGCCCAGCATCCCCCACCCAATGAGGGACAGAAAGAGAGCTGAGCAGGCATTTCATAGAATCTGAAAAGGCACCAACAGAAAAACCCCACGAGATTCTTCAACCCGCTATTACCCAAGAAGTATTCCAACGAACGTGATTCACTGAGATGTTCTGTACAAAATAAAATTCCAAAGTTCAGGGAGTTTGGGAAACAGGACATATATCATCCCTTCTCAAAGAATCATAAACCATGTTGGCACATAAAAGGCTCTGAGAAGGTGGAAAAAGTACCTGTTAAAGGTTCTTAATGCAGCATTCTATCAGTGGATGATAGAGATGACAGATAGATGATAGATGGATAGATAGATAGATAGATAGAGAGATAGATAGATAGATATAGGGATTTTGTGTCAAACTCCAAGGAACATACTTCTGAATAAACTGATCTAGAACAATCCCCCTCATTTTTATTATGAAGAAATAGGGGCTCAGAGAGGGATTTGCCCAAGGTCAAAGGCAAAGCTGGGAGTAGAACCCAGGCCTCCAAACTCCCAGATCCAGGTTTTTTCAGCAAGCTCCGCTCCCTTTTTAGTGTTTGCCTCTAAACCCCAGGACTTCTGGTAATCAAAGAGATCGATACCCTAGTGTTTGTAATGCTCTGAGTGACTTCAAAGAGCATTCCTCTGCTGAGGAAGGGGCCCCTTTCCTGCACCCCAGGCCCCCCGGCCCACTGTAGTAGAGGCAGGGCAGAGGCCTGGGCTCGGGGATCCTGCTACTTTACTTGAGTCGGGGGGTGGGAGTGGGGGAGGCTTCCTGATGGGTGTCCCCAAGTGGGGACAGGGGTTTGCCATGTCATCTGCAGGGGTCAGGGTAGAGAAATGAAAGCTCCACAGGCCTAGGGTGGTCCCGCAGGGCTCACCTGCCAGGACCAAAGCAAACTGCCTTCCCGTCCCTCCTCTCTTCACCAAAGTCTGCACACTTGACTCCCACATCCTACTCCCCAGTCACAGCCACCTCTCCCCACTCCACACTCGCAGTACAGATGCCCATAAGCCTGGTGGGCATGTGGCGTCCACTGCCTCCCCCCACCCTGACACTGTTGAATGGCTACAAATGCTTCCCCCGGGCACATCCTGGCTCCCCAGGCAACCTGAAGGCTCCCAGAAGGCAGGGCAGGCCCTAATGTCTGCTGACCCCCATCGGGGCAAGTGCTGGGCTTTGCAGGAAAGGGACAGAACTGCCTCACAGCACGGAGCAGGCACAGAGGGGTACTTTGGGGTTTACAGGCAACTCATCACTCCGATTCACATGGGATGTGCCTGGCACCAAACCAACAGCCACGGACAGGAGGGTGCTCAAAGGATTTGGCCAGCTTTCCTGGGCCTCAGGCCCCTCATCAGTACAGGGTGGTTGTTGAGACATCTGAAGACATGTTTGGCTCAAAAACTTGGATTTGGTTGTAGAATCATAGAGCAGGGAAAGTCTAAGCTACTTTTTCTATCATTCTCCCCTCCAGCCCCAATGAACAGCCGAGATTGAACAAAAAAAAAAGAGGAGGAGGGAGGTTGTGCTTGTGCCCAGGCTGGAACAAGGGCACTAACTCCCGCCCACTTCAACTCACTTTGCTGGACAAGACCTGGCAAGACACCCTTCAGACCCCAACCACAGTTACACGAAATAGGAAACTGGGCCACAGTATGGACAGGGAGCTGTGGGGTGACCACACTGTCTCATCCACCCCCATTCAGGCTACAGTCCCCTTGCTGCCATATCACCTTCTCAAATCCCCTTCCCCACTCCAGACCTTTGCAGACTTTTGCTGGATCCTCAGCAATGAACCAACAGTTTATTGTGAACACAGAAACCCAGCATCCAAGTCTGGGCTTAGCTCCTCGCTCCCACTCCCCCAGGCCCCAAACCATCTCTAGGCTTCTGCTGCTGCACTGGGGAAGGGACAGTGGGGACCAACCCTGTCTGGTACCATTGCTCACACTCCCTTTTCCAGGGAGCAGGGCCTCTGGGGCTGAAGGCAAGGCAAATACTTCCCCAGCAGACAGAGCAGAAGAAAGAGAATCAACAGCAAGTACTGTTTGTATCTGCCCGGGTGTCTGGGACACACAGCCAGGTTTCTGGGGGCCTGCCAGACTGGCCTATTGTCTGGCACTGTTTGCCTTTGGGGCGATTGGTGCCCAGGGTTGGGGAGAAAGAGAAGAGGCTGGGCTGGGGGTGGGGAGCACGACACAGCATCAGAGCAGGCAGCCAGCCCTGGTGCCACGGGCTGTGAGACTGGGTTACGAAGCCCCCAGTCAGGGGCCGCCGAACTTCAGCGCCTGCCCCCCCACCCCCCGCCTGCGTCCAGGCCCAGGTAAACTGACAATGGCCGGAACTCCTTCCTGCCTCTCAACAAACCCCGCAGAACCATAGTCTTCCCCTCCCGGACCCTCAGCACCCATCCTTTCTCAGGGCTCTCTATCCTCCCCCTCCACACACACACTCTCATCCCAACTAAAGAAATTAAGGAAGATGAGGGAACGGCCAAGATGAGGTGCTGCCCAGAGAACACAGATGCATAAACAGCTGGGGGAGCACCAGAACCTGCCTCCAGGGGGCGCATAGTGTCACGGGTGGCTGGGTTTGCAGCCTGGGCTTTCCCAAACCAACACCTGTCACTTGTTTGCCCTCAAACCCAGTTTCCTGATGAATGTCTCTTCATCCATACTGCATCCAACTGTACAACCAAGGAATTATTCTGTTTTCTAACTAAACATGGCAGCATGGGTCCATGAGACCAGGGGTAAATCACTTCCTCTTGGACTTGCCTCATCTGTCAGAAGGGGTTGGATTCCTGGACCTCTAAGGGCTCTTCCAGCTCCAAATTGCCATAATCATAGGATGAGGACCTTAAGCCTCTTAAGCAGCGCGGTAGAACTTGGTATTACGGAAATATCAGAAGGATGCAGGCCTTTGGCAGGAGACAACTGGAGCCACCAACTAATACACAGTTCTATTCAGGTGTTCATGACATACTTTGTGTAGACACCACACTATGGAGCATATACACACATGATGTATATTACCAGGCTTTCAGGTATATTACACATTGGGGAGGATATTCCACACTTTGAGGTACATGCACACTTTGGGGTATACACACACCCAGGATATAACCCATTCTTTGTATACACAGCAGCCTCTTCGAATAGATGTCACTGCTGGACGCATTCGTTCCACAAAGCACTGATGCTGATGATTCTGGAAAGGTAAAGCTCTGTGGTTAACAGTACAGACCCTGGCACCAGATAAAGCTGGATACAAATGCTCTTTCACCACTCACTTACTGTTAAGCTTGAGCAAATCACTTGCCCTCTAAGACTCGGTTTCTTCACTTGTAAAATGTGGATAATATCAGCACTTACCTCGTAGGGTTCTTGGGAAGTTTAAATTAGAGAGTGCATGACCACACTGTCCAGCAGGAAGAAGCACTTGGTAAATGGTAACTTTGTTGTTACCCTTAGTGTTAAAAGTGTGCTTTTTAATTTAAAAAAAGCATGTGTGCTTTTTAACTAAAAAAAAAACAAACATAAAATCAGATGCTTCCAAGATCTTAAACTTTTTGAAAATTCAACAGACAGGACCATTTAATTCATTTTTATTTCACATTTGATCTGTAAACCTTTTATTTTAAAAAACCCACTGTCATTAGCAACATGTGCTGACATTAGCTTTTCTTTAGTGAAATAAGAGTGCAGGCCTTAAAGAGTTTCTGTCTAAAATATGTGGAAACGCCGCTGTAAACAAGAGGTCTCCGCCCTCCTCCCCGATGACACAATCTACCAGAAAAGCAGAGGCGGGGAAGGGGGGGTGGGTAACGCTTTTGATACCTAAGAGCTCCTGGGGCAGGAACCCTCCATTTGGCAGGCCCATTTGTCTTTTCAAACTGTTTACATTGGGCAAATTGCACCAGGTTCGTTTCTTCCACATAATTTCCACTCCTGTGTCTAAAAACAGCAGCGTAAAGGTTTCCCCACAGTCAGCGCTCTCGGGGAGCGTTGGGCGCACGTCCATACAAGACAGAAACACAGTCTTCCAGCAGTCGCCCTGGAAGGAACCGTCTTTCAAGTGAGTTATTGGGGCCAGCGGTGCTTCGGTGGATAAGAGCTTTATACACGCGACCGACGCGACTTCCGTCTTGATCCATCATTGTTACATTTACATAGGAAAAGGCAATTATGCTGATAGGCACAGGGCAAAAAACGGACAGAAATCTTTTCGTCGTGAGGAAATCTCGAAGCAGGTCCAGCTTCAAAGGAGCGTCACCAGTTGCTGGTGTAAAGGACACGGAGGGAGGGAAGTAATAACCTAGAAAAGGGCTTGCGTTGCAAAGGGCCTTGGCCTGAATCAGACACGGTGTCTGCCTCAGGGGCACCTCCCACGGCCAGGAATCCTGCGTCAAAACCCATGCTAACCGACATCTGGGCCCCCCGCGTGTACTATCAAAAATAGTGCATATTTACAGTGGGGGTGGGGAGGGCGGGTCGGTGGCCCTGAGCCTTTGTTAAAAAACCTAGAGTTGTAGGGAGAGGGGCAATTAGCCAGGCCCGAGCAACTCCCATCCATTAACCCTTCGCCAGTGATCGCCCTCTGGGGCCCAATGCCGCTCTGAACAGCCCGGGGAGCCGGACTCGGGGAGAGTGGAAAGGTCTTCAGGAAACAATACTGATCAGGGGCGGCCCTAACAGCCAGATCACTCAAGTCAGGAGCGGCCCTAATAGCAACTGGGAAGCGCGTGGCCCTCCCAGGAGTACTTTTCCCTGGTGGGGAAGAGCAGCAGATGCCCGAAGGAGGCCGCAGAGTAGGCACGAGCCGGGTTCAGAGCGCTCAGGCTGTGTAGACGCGCCTGCGGTCAGCGTGGGTCTAAAAGCTGGGGGCGGGCCGTGTGCTCACACGATCCGCTTCCTGTCCCCGCGGCAGAGGATCTTCTTGAAGGCGCGGCGGAAGTCATGGTTGAAGATGGTGTAGATGACCGGGTTCAGCGAGCTGTTGCAGTAGCCGAACCAGAAGAAGAATTTGAAGAGCGTGCGCGGCACGGTGCAGCCGACGGCCGTGAGCGTGTAGGTGAAGAAGAAGGGGAACCAGCACACCACGAACACGCCGATGACCACGGCCAACACGAACGTGAAGCGCTTTTCGCGGTTCTGCCGCCCGCGCCAGCGCGACGCCTTGGCGCCCCCGCCGCGCTCCTCCCCAGGCCGGGATCCCGCCGCCCCTGGTCCCGCCGCCCCCGACCCGCGCCGCGGCAGGCTATCCCCGGGTTTCACCTGGCTCGCACGGGCTTTGCCCTTAGCCCGCGGGCCGCGCTCGGGCCTGCGGAGCCCCGGGGGCCGCTCGGCGTGCTCCGATGACGAGCTCTCCTCCAGGTCCAGAGCGTCAGCCTCCCGCGGCCCGGAGGGCGCGGGCTCCCCCGGGGCGCCGTTGAGCTGGACAGGCAGCGGCTCGGCCTCGGCGCCCGCGGGACCAGCGCGGCGCTCCGGGCCCAGACCGTTGGGCCTGCGCTCGGCGCCCCCCGGCGGCGCGGCTGCAGGGTCCGGGCCCCGCCGGCTGGGCGGCACGCGGGTGCGGCGCTTGGCGATCTGGTAGATGCGCACGTAGACCAGGATCATGATAAGGCAGGGCGCGAAGAAGGAGCCGATGCACGACGAGATGACGTACCACTTCTGGTCGTTGATATCGCAGCGCGGTTCCGGCGGCTGCTGGCCGCCGCCGCCGCGGTTTTTCTTGATGGAGATGAGTGGCGGGAAGGAGATGACAGCTGAGATGACCCAGACGGTGACAATGATGGCCTTGATACGACGCGGCGTGCGCTTCAGATTGTACTCGATGGCCTGCGTGATGGACCAGTAGCGGTCCAGGCTGATGGCGCACAGGTGCACGATGGACGACGTGCAGAAGAGCACGTCGAGCGCCAGGTAGATCTCGCACCACACCTTACCGAAGTACCAGTAGCCCATGACCTCGTTGGCCAGAGAGAAGGGGATGACGAGAGTGGCCACCAGGATGTCAGCCGAGGCCAGTGACACCAGGAAGAGGTTCTGGGGCGCCTTGAGTGCGCGGCTGGTGAAAACCGCGATGATGACAAGCACGTTGCCGAACACAGTGAGCAGCATGAGCAGGCCAGCCAAGCAAACCAGGGTCAGTGTCACCTGCAAGGAGTACGGGGTGGCCCGGGTGCCGCCCCCCGGCGCCTCGGTCCCGTTCCAGCTCGCGTTGTCCGCGTCCGGCTGCAGGGAGCCCATGGGCGCGAAGCTGCCCTCGGCCAGCGGCTGCTCCTGGCGGAACATGAACGCTGGCGCCCGCTCGCCAGGGCCTGCTGCCAGCTGCCTTCCGGCCCGGCGCCCGTGGGTCCTCCTCTTCCTCCCGTGCCCTGCTAGCCCCGCGGCGCCTCACATGGGGAGGGGTCCGCAGGGAGGCCGGCCGGAGCTGGGGGACCGCTAGCGGCCCACGAGCCGGGCTCCCGCGAACAGCGACCCAACCGCGCTTCACACGCTCGGGGTGGGCGCTTTCTCGCTCCCAGCTACTAAGCACCGCCAAGTTTTATTTCTAAGAGGCAGGAGAGAGTAGGGCGCGCCGGTGGAGAAAGAGATTTATTCTTCAAGAAGGGAGAGCAAACATCATCGGTGGCCTGATGGCTTGGAAGGACGACAGGAAATTAATACATCTATATACCTATGTATATCTTGACTCTTGTGCCTGAGCGAAAGCAAGAGGTCTTACCGTGTGCGGGGCCCGCCCCCACCCCGGGAGGCAGCCGAGGGTTGCTGATGCGGGCTCGGAGTCCTGTGTCTGTCCGCTTACATCCCCGAAGCGATTACCGACTCTCTCGCTTCCTCCAGACGCCGCGGTGCCCGCCGGGCCCCGGCTGGGTCCAGGGCGCGGACTCTGCCGCCTCTCGGAGCGCCGCGGAACTTCCAAAGTTGCGCGCCCTGCTGGGGACAGCCGGAGCTCGGGGACGGCGGCGGCGGTAGGTTGAGGGGTGTGGGGGCCGCATGAAGGCGCCCCCGTCCTCGGGCGGGCTGCGGCAGATGGGCGACCGGCCCTCTAGGAGGCACGGCCGGGGCAGAGGTTCTCCCGGGCGTCCGCCAGGCGCGTTGTGGGCGCCGAGCGCGGCCGGCGGGGCGGGGGTCCGAGAACTGCGTGAGTTGGGGCCGAAGAGCAGGGCTTGGGGGCAAAGGCGCTGCCGGTAGCCCGGCGGCGGCGCGCCGGCTGCTGGGTGTCTGCGCCGGAGCCGGAGCCGCTGCTGCTCCGCCTCGCTCACGGTGGACTCGTTTTATAGCCCCAGGATCAAGCTGGCGTTGCCGAGCAGCCGGCGTCAGCCGCCACGTGGGAAGCCGACCCTCCCCCGCCCCTCGTACCTCCCTCCGCTGGTCTCTTGCCCGCGCCCCGGTCCGGACCCCTTGGAGCGCTGCGCCCCAGGCAGGACGGGCCCTGGGGAGAGGAAAGCACCTTGACAGAGGGGTTTTAAGAGCTCGCGAGGGCAGTGGGGAGCGGCCTCTACTGGGAATTGGCTGCGGAGCCCCGGACTGGCCCGGCAGAAAGCAGCCGGCACCAGGGAGTACCCCAATAGAGCTGGGTCCTGAGAGGAATGGGTGGCGGAGGTGCCTGACCGGAATCTGGAGGAGTCTACGGGGCGGACGGCATAGGGAACAGCCCCTCCAGGGCCGGGATGCCCTAGTCCGCAGGTATTCCCGGCAGCCGGGGCGAGTCGGGTCTTTACGGAGGAAGACAGCGTGGGTTTGGATCGAACCCCTGGGGCGGAACGGGCAGCACCCACGCGCGAGCGAACCCGGCCAGAGTTCAGAGTTCCACTAGGGGAGGAGGCGGCGACAGGTCGTCCAGCCGCAGAGCTCTCTGCCGGACACACGCCGCGCGTGCTTGGGCCGCGTCCCCACAGACCGCGGTGGGGAGGGGTCCTGGAGGCGGAGGCCGCGCGCCGCGGCAGAACGAGGGCGCAGTGACACCTGCTGGCCGCTGGCCGTCATGGCTGGGAAGCGACCCGCTGAAACCCGACGCCTCCTCCATCCCCCCCTGCTGCCCTCTGTTCCAGCTCCTTCTGGGATCTCAGGACAAGTATGGGCCCAAACTTGGAAAAGAGAATCCGATTCTAAAATGCACTTTGTCACTTGAAGAAATCTTCCTAAAGCATTTATTTTTGTGCGTCTACCCCCAGCGGGAGTGGGGATTTTGTCTAATAAAGTCATATCAGGAAGGGCTGGGCGGGTCCCCCAGAGCCCAAGGCTGGCATACCACCCCGAGGTATGGCCCACCCTTCCCCCGGATCCGAGAAGCCTGGATCCTGCCTCTCCAGCTGCCCGGCTCTGGCCTCCTGGAAACCATGATGTCTATTGAGGCGGGAAAGCTAGAACCCACTCTTCCTACCCCATCCCACCCCCCAATTTCAGATGCACAGACACCATCTTTCAGTAAGGGGGGAGGGTACTGACAAAAGGAAGAGCGAATAGTTTTCACGTTCTGTTTTACAGGAATTGCACGGGATGGGATAAATGGCAAGTTTTTCTGTGCCTCCTAGATCTTCTGTAATTTTTACATTCCCTGGAGCACCAGCTTACATGGTGATAGCTGCAGTTTTCGCATGAGCAAGCAGGCAGTGTAAGGGTAAGGCCCGGGAAGGTAGGAAATGTCAGCAGGAGAGAGATTATAAACCTAAAGAAAAAAAAAAACGTGTTTTATTTAGAGTACTAATGAATCAAAATATATTATGTAGTCACCTACGCTGGAAGTTCCACTGGTAACACAGACCCCTTCTCTACCCAGCAAGGAGCAGAGTGTGGTTTGGCTGGGGATGGGGACTAAATGAGTGGCTTCAAGCATCACCTTCCACCCCAGCTGAGTTCTGCAACCCCCACCCATAATGATACAGGCCGGTGATCATTACTCATGCTGCTGCCCTTGATAGTAGATACTCCCAAAATCTGTTCTTTCCGGAGTGCTTCGCCGGTGACTCATTTGACCTCAGTACCTTTATCTCCCTACCTTTGACCCAGTGCCATGAACCTCCCCTTCCAGGTAGAATTCTGAGGAGCTGTTCTAATTCCTGTTTCTGGAGAATCTAAAGAAAGCTGAGAAGCAGAAAGCCCTCCCTCTGTCTTGTCCATCATTTCCCATCTTCTACTCAAATCTCTGCTCTGAGTCTCTGGGCAGGGGGCAGAGACCGTTGCCATGAGGCTGAATTGGAAATGTCGCTACATGCATTTTTGCACAGCAAAGTGAGCCCCAGACCTTTAGTGTAAATATTCAAAGAGGCAAAACTCAAAGCCCATGGCAATCTGGGGTTCACTGTTGTTATTTAGAGAATTTAGGAAAACCATTGCTTTCCTATCTAATTTTGGGAAAAAGAAAATGAAATCAAGGGCCATACTGCTTTCCTTTCCTGAAATCTCTACTGCTGGGCTGTATATGGCACCTCTTGTCACATTTTCTAAATGTTTTCCAGACACTAACTGGTTTCTTAATTCCTGAGTTTGGAGCCTTTTCTTGAAACAGGCCTTTCAAGGACTGGGGACCCTGGAGACAATACCGGATTATTAATAATAACCATAGCTGCCTTCTGTTAAGTGCCTGGTAAGCATCGTGTCAGGGGTATATAGAGAGCCCCTTTATCTGCAGAGTTCTTGTCATCTGTACCTTACTACCAAGGGCTTTGCCTCCTTAGTCTGACACACAAGGTCTGTTTCTTTGAGCTTTTAAATGCTTCGTGGACACCACTGGTCTTTGCAAGAAGATTTAGTCCCATGCTCGCTGTGAGACAGCACTGAACAGTGAGATGTCCATGAAGACAATAATTCTCAACTAGGCCTGCATTCAGCATTGTCTGAGAAGGTAAAATACACTTACCCATGCCCACCAAGGAAAATTATGACTCATTAAGTCTGCAATAGGATCCAGCAGGTGTATTTTAACAGAGCTCCTTGGGAGATGCTGATGTGCCCATTCTGCTCAAGACTCACCGCCCTGAGCAATAAATCTCAGTGGGTGGGGAGGGGCCAGGGGCAGGGACAGGAGTGATGAGCTCGCAGCCTGGTAGGGGCAAGGGACTGTTGTCCAAATTACCTGGAGACTTTTATCACATCGACCTGAGCTAGAAAGAATGGACCCAGATTGAGAATCACTGCCTTGATGGGCCAGTGGGGACCGCTGAGAGTGTCATACCCCTCACCCCCTGCAGCTGGGACAGGACAATTGGTTAAGAACAACTTGGAGGTTGCCTTTGATGGCCTGAGAATGAGTCACCTCTGGGCACATAAATGGGGGTCCATCATTATTACATCTATTAATACAAATAAATGGTATTCATTAGTACTGACCACATACCAGGCACAATGCTAAGTTTCCATTTCCATGCTCTATATTATTTTATATAATTCTCAAAGCAACCCTATGATAGTGGATATTATCTGCTTTTACAGATGGGAAAAACAAAGGTCAGAAAGGCAAGGTAAATTTCCCAGATAATAAGTGTCAGGGTGAGATTCTCAGTGTTTCCTGATTGTTAGCCCAGCGAGCTTTCAAACTCCCTTACTGCAGATCTGGGTCCTTTATCATACAGACAAGGGGAACCTGCAGGAGGCGTGTCAGAAAGGAGTGTTGACAAGTTGGCAATCCCCTATATTCTCTTCCTCCCAGGCCATTTGTGGCCTCTAGAGCAAGAGAACAGTGTGGGGGAAGGTGTGGTCCTTCATTCCCATCTGATGCCTATGTCTTGGAGGTAGCATCAGGAACATGTACACACACTAAATATTTCCCAGTGATGAACCCAAGCGCACCACCAACTGGTTATGTAACTTGGAATCGCAGGCCTCCCCCTTTGTAAAGGCAACCCCCCCTCACATGATTGCCCATACATATTTCCAGCACAGCTTGAGCAAGCCTTTACTGCACTTACTTATCTGTTCATTTGTCCTATGGTCAAGTAGGGGGAAAGGACTGTCCTGTTCATTGTTGCATTCACAGGACGTACCTGAAACAGGCTTTAAAAAAATCAAATTCCGTAGATTCTGTTTCAGTAGGACTAGAGTAGGACACTTGCATTTTTAACAAATACCTGAGTAATTAGGTAACTACTAAATTGTAAAAGATGCACTAGTATATATACTTGATAAATGTCTGTGTGATGAATGAGTGAATTGGTGAATGAAGAGATACTACCAATTAAACTACCAAAGAGGTAAGAGGCCCAAAGAACAAGGCTAAGTGCCTAGCATTTCATTCCAAAATCAGAATTGAATTGATGTACCTTAACTAGTTTAGAGATATATGTTATAGGGTCTCCCTCCCTCTCCCTGCACCGTATACCACCCCCTCCTCAATTTTCTAAAAAGAAAATGTAAGTAAAGGGAGATATTCTATGTATAACTATTAGCTAGGCAATTTAGCAATAAATAAAAATAGCTTAAGCTAAAAAAATCTATTTGTCCTGTAGAGTACAGGTATCTGTAATTAAGATGTCAGACAATACCTAATGCAGGTTGGCTTCTCTATCTTACTTTTATAGTAGGTTCATCAAAAGTGAGGGGAGGGGATTAGAGTATGCAAAAAAAAAAAAGGGGGAATCTGGGGCAGGAGAGAGTATTAACTGCTTTGAAAAACAAAACTAAACTAAACAAAAACTCAACTGTCTAATTAAAAAATGTCAAGCCCCATTAATCTGAACTCCTGGGCTCCCTCCCAAATAGAAGTTCGGCCTCACACACACACACGCAGATGGTACTTAAACACACACTCTCACCCCATCTGAACATGAGCAGATGGGGAACACAGCGTTCCCACCACAGCTCATGCCATGTGCACAGCTGGATGCAAAGGCTGCTGTAAGCTGGAAACATCTGTCAACTGCCTGTATTGCTGACAAGGGTGGGGGAGGGTCACTAGAGGAAAAAAAACTCGTGCTGCTTCTTCACTATTATTTAATCCCCCCACCTGCTTGTACCTATGCTGGAGCCCCCAGGAATCACATGATAATTGAAAGCTCATAGAGGCCAAAAGAAAAGCATCAGTTCCAGTCATGTTGGAAGGAACTGTGTTACCCGCCATCTTCCCTGTTTCCCATGGCCGACTGCCAGATCAATCCTCCCACACCACAAAACACAAGGGAGAAGCATCCCCTCTGCCTCTCTCTCTCTCTCTTTCTAAAGCACTGGCCCATCCTGGCCCAGCCTGGAAAACTAAGCCAGGTGTTCTCTCCCTCTGCAAGGGCCTCTGGCCAAGACCAGAAAGACAGCAGTGGGTGCCAGGCTCAGTGCCACCTTTCGAGTACCAAGAACACTTGGGCTCCA